>JANPWX010000150.1:389218-432132 GCA_024734555.1 Trochalopteron elliotii | reverse complement strand
GAGAACGTGGGATTCACCCGCGACGTGGGCAACGTCAAGTTCCTGGTGTGCGCCGACTGCGAGGCCGGGCCCATCGGCTGGCACTGCCTGGACGACAAGGACAGCTTCTACGTGGCGCTGGAGCGTGTGGCCCACGAGTGACGCCGGCCCCGGGCTGGGAGCCGGGCCCGGCCGCCGGGAGCCCCGACAGCCCCGCGGGCTGAGCGCCCCCGGTCACCGCAGAGCCCGACTGACCGCGGCCCGGCTGCCCCATGGCCTGGCTGGCCACAGCTTGCCTGCCCCCCGGTGCGTCTGACCCACAGCCCGACCGGTCACCCCATTTCCCAGATCCACAGGCTGAGCAGCGTCAGGAATTGCAGCCCTGGCACAGCCAGCTCCTCACTGCAGCCACGTGGGAAGAGTGTTGGTGGTGGGAGGGTCCCTGTACCCTGCAGGGACAGCTCACCCTGACATTTTTGCCATCTAACCTGATCTGCCCCAGTCTGGCTGTTCCATTCTACCGCTTCCCTGGTGGCTGCTGTTGCTCCGGGGGGATGAGGTGTCTCTCATGTTGGTGGCCCTGTGACACCATGTAAATGGGGGCAGTGGGGCAGGGCTGCAGGAGGACAGGACTGCTGCACTGAGTCGTTGTGCCAGCTGAAATTGTCTGACCTGCAGCCAGAGCAGTTCCAGGGTTTAAGGCTGAATCTTCTGTTGATTTTCAGAAGGAATGTTCGCTGCCCCCAGCTGTAACATTTATGTTCTCCAAAACCTCGTCCCAGCTGTTCTCTGTGAGAGTTGTGGCACCTGAAGTGAGTGTAAGGCATTCCAACTAACATGTGCAGTTCTATTAACTGAGTACTTGGGAACGAAACACAGGTAGAATGTGCAGACAGCATAGGCTGCTAGAGCAGCAAAGAAAGAAAATGTGCCAGACCATAGAGCTTTCAGACAGCAAGAGTGAAGAGATTCCAGCCTGAAAAGGACCTGAATCATTGGACAGGCAGTGCTGAAGCATGTCATATGTGTTAAACAGTGATGTCAGGAAGGGATTTCTCCTCTGTAAAACCTGGTGGTAAGAGTAATCTGGGATAGTGTGACCAGTTTTGGTTTCTGCCTTTTAAAAGCTGGTCACAAGGCTAATTAAAAATGAAAGGAGGCTGCAGCAGCTGTGGTTCTCACTGCATTTATCACTGCTGGTAATGGTGGCCCAGTTCATTCTCCACTGCTAACCCCTGTGTGACAGAGCAGCTCTCCAGGGATGCTCTGGGGTCCCTGGAGCTGTGCCTCACTGTGGGACATCCCCCTGTCCTCTGCTCATGAGCACTTGGGTCCTAACCCAGCTGTGAAGGCACAGCTGTCACCGTGCTGGGGGGATGTTTGTGCCACCAAACTCAAGCTGGGGTGTAGGTGTGCTGCCCCAAGGCTGTGGGAAGAACCTTTCCCTTGCCCCTCTAATGAAACAATTTTGCTGGCAGGGCTCTGTAAGGCAGGCACAGCCTCAGATGAGTCTCCCAGAAGAGGCATCCTGAAAGCAGGAGGGGCAGAAACAAGTCCCTTCTTTCTGCAGTGCTTGAGCACCTGCACTTCTAAGATTTGGAGAGTCTGCCTTAATGTGTGGCCTGTTGTGGGGCTGCTCTGTCAGGAACCTCTGCTGTGGGCAGTCAGGATTTATCAGGGGAGGGACAGAGGCAGAACTGTGGTCTGGGGCTGAGGGTCTCTCTGGAGCAGGAGGCAGATCCTATGCTGTGTCCTTGCTGAATGTGTCAGATGGACATTTGTCATGGAGACTGCTTCTTCCCTGCTGCCCTTCCTGTCTCTTAGCCCTGAGCCCAAGGACTGCACAGGTTCATCAAGAAGATGTTCCTCAAAGGACAAGAGAGCTTCACTTGAGTTCTGCACAGGCATCACAGAATGGTGGGATCACATCACTAATTTCACACTTTCATTTGGACTGTTGTTTCTGTTGTTAGGATGTGTGTTCTGACCTGTAATACCCCAGTTACAGTCCATGTTACTGAAATATGCTGCACTGCACAAGCTTCATTTTGAAGGCACCACTGTGCAGAACAGACTGTGGAAATCAGCTTGGCCAATGCTGAGTAAATGACCTCCAGAAATGGTCCATGTGGATTCCTAAGTAGTGGGTGGCACTGGGATGGAGCTGGGGGTTGGTGGCAGCTTTCCCAGTCAGTAAACACCCCTGGAGAGGTGGGAGAGCTCAGGCCAAAGGCCTTCACATCACAGTGGCAGCAACTGAAATCCATCTCAGCACAGAGTGCTGTGAGCTCCTGATCCTCTTTGGTGGGAGAGGGGAGGTGAATCCTCCATGGATCCAGGTGTGCTTTCTGCTGACTCTTGAATATTAAATAGGATCACACAGACTTGAAATGCCAAGAGGAAATGAACAGTCTGATGGGAATTCTGGGGAAGAAGCTTTTGTACCATGAGATCTTGGGGGTCATTCAGCCTCAGGCAGGGTCTTGAGTTCCTGCAGCCTGGAGAGGCCATGGGAAGCACCCCTGCAGTGCAGGTGGCCTGGGCAGAGACCTGGGGCAGGTGATGGGGCACCTGTGCAGTCCCTGGGCTAATTCATATTCCCAGAGGTGACAGAATTTCAGGGGGTGGGCAGGCAGTGGGGAAGAGGCAGCATCACTGTGGAATTTGAGCTCAGGCAGCTCCACTGTGCTGTTAATGGAGTTTTGTGGGAGGAGTGTCCCAGTCAACAGACGTGGCCTGGGGGAAGAGCAGCTGCTGCTCCACTGGACATCACCAGGTTTGGGATCTGCTGGAGCTGCACCATTCCTGTGTCAATGAGAGCTAATAAAAATTCACAAAGACTCACAAATATTTTCACTGCTTTTTATCCAGCATGTTGAAAAACTGTTTTCCAGTTTCCTGCAATAACTCCTAGAAAATAAGGGTAGACAACCCTCAGGCATGGGAAGCACTTAGAGAATGATGGGCTGCAAGTGAGCCTTCCTGTCTATCAACACCAACACAGTGCAGAAACCCTTATTTCCACATGTAGGCCACTTTAAATTAATTTTGAAATGGTTTCTTCTGTTTAATGTCTGCATAGATTTGACTCCTGTGACCATCTTGTGCTAAGATGTAGCAGTGCCTGGAGAGGGAACAGTAACAAACCTGCCTCTCTTGCCCAAGTCAACCCTCCAGCAAGGTTCAGGGGGGGCAAATAATGCCAGTTTTTTCTGATTGCTTCCCGGTGTGGATTTAAGGCATGCCTGGTTTGTATAGGTCAGGTGTTTATATGCTGTAAATGTGCTTAGGATGGTTAAAAGCAGACCTTGTTTCACTCTGGCTCTGGTGTTGGGTTGGGTTCACAGCCCAGAGCTGTGGTCTGGCACCTCCTGTAGCTTCACCTCTCTGCTCCCATTCCCACCCAAACCTCCCACTTGAGCAGCTGCTGAACCCTTTGCATGTTCAATTTGATAACTTAGGCTAAAGCTTCTTTTCTTGGCTGCTGGGCTGACACATGGGAGTTTGGATGCTGCAGCCTGTGACATGCTCCAGGGGCAAAGGCAGGATGAAAGCCTTCCCTCCTTTTTGGCAGCTGCAGGCTGTGAGATCAGCTGAGCTGTTGTGGGGAACTGCCACAATTCATGCCTTGCATAGAGGTCACAATCACACTCTTCCTTCCCTAGATTAATTATATTTCACTGAATCAGGTAAGTGGTGCACGGAGCAGGGGCTGGGATTCAAGGTTCCCTCTTTCCTGAGCTCTGCAAGGCAGCACAAGGCCTTGGTGCCTGGGCCTGCCAAAACCTGAGCTCTCTCCTTGGTTCCTCACCTCTTACTGAGGGAATCTTCAGAAGAGAGTGGTAACAATGTGAACTTTGAAGCAGTAGCTTTGGAGAACTTTGCTGTTTGCTTCCTTGCTGTGTCCTAGGGCTCTCCCTTCCAGAGATGGTCCTAAGGAAGGAAGCCAGAAGGGATAAAAGTGAGATCACTGCAACACCTGCTCAGTGTGTGTGTGGGACCTGCTGCCTGCAGTGTGATGGGGGATGGCTCAGCAGAGTTCAGAGAAGAGCTGTGGTTGATGAAAGCAGGGCCAGCTTGGCCAGGGAGGTGGTTGTGGTGTTCCCTGTCCTGCACAGCTCACCTCACTGCATTCCCTAAACCTCTGCTGTGCCCCATCAGCACAGGCAGTTCTGCAGGGAGGTGTCTGGGGGAACAGGGATTTCTGAAATGTGTTATGAATTTCCCTGAAGGTCATTTTACATATCTGACATTGTACTCCCTGGCAGAAACATAAGTAGGAGGAAAGGAAACAATTGAGATGAAATAGCTTCAGGGTCCTTGGACAACTGGTGCAGGGAAAGAGTCCCTGCCTCCCACAGAGTCAGGTTAATGCAGGCCAAACTCCAGAATCACAGAAACACTAAACTACCAAGTGTTTTGCCAAAACCCCACCAAGTATTTTGAAGCTGCTTGGGGACACAAAAGGAAACCACTGCAGATGAGTGGAACTGGCCATAAAAATGCAGAGAGAACATGAGGACTTTTATCAAAGCCAGCTTTGTTCTTTTTCAACCAACACTTCTATGCATTTCAGTGTAAATACTCGAGTGCTGAGTTGTGAGGCAGCCAGGTCCCTCCAGTGCAGCTTTGGTGTGAGCACAGCTGGGTCCCTCAGTGACAGGGGAGGGAAGGGGGAGATGGCAGCCCAGCAATCCAGGTGAGAGTTACTGACCTGTGGGGCTGGATGGGGGAGAGAAGCCAGTTTTCACAGGAGTGTGATTTGGAGTGAGTGCCCCAGCACCTGAAAATGACCCAATCTTACACGAAGTGAAAATCGAGTGCTTGGCTCCCTTCATGCAACCCCTGAGGAAGAGTGAGCAGGTTCCGGGGTTGCTGAGATAACACTTCCATCCTCTGAGGGGGGAAGTAGCTCTGGAAAAAGTGTTTCTTGCTTCTTTCCTAAAACTGCATCGAGCACAGTCCACAGTCCATCCCAGTGCTTGCTTCAGTTTGTCTTTTGAAGTGCTGCACATCGAACTCTGGGAGAGCTGCAGGGGTGGGGGCACCTGCGGGGGAGGATCTGCCCCTTGAGCATCCCAGGGCCATTCCCTGGGGGCCTAATCTCGGGTTTCGGTTTTCTTTGCCCGAGAGTCAGGTGGTGGTTCGAGTGAGTCTTTTTTGCCCTCTTGAAGGCTTTGAGCTCGGCGTGAGAATGAACTGGAGTCTTCAGATCTTGTTGTTTCTGGGTTTCTCACGTGTTTATTATTTCTTATCTTACAAATTTCTCTGTGCCCGGCCGAGGTGTTCACAGCAGCTCAGACACAGGTGACTCCCCCCGTGATGGGAGGTCACTGCCTCTTATACAAATAATTATGTGTCTATTATTTACAATTCTGTGCCAATGCCTGTTATCTGTACTAAAAGGGTCATCTCTACTCTGACCCAATCCTCTCAACTGCTTTGTGCCTACATCACATCAGAAGATGGAGGCCAAGGGAGAACAAGAAGAACCCAGGGCACCGCCCTAAAATCTCCATCTTGTCCCCCAGTCACCTCCATTCTAAGAATCCCAAAACTACCAAATTTTCCACCCTGTGATTAGCTACACTACTGTCTGTCACACCTTTGTGACTTGTAATTCTTAATCTCAATGTTGGAAGCTTTTTCCATGGACTGAAATCAAAGCCTGTGTCTTCCTGGGCTCTGTGCCAGGCAACCCCCCTGGACAGACCCCCCTGTCCAGGATTCAAACCCTCTTGCTCAGGTTTGCCGAGGTCTGTGACCTTCCAGGGCAACTAAAGGAATGCCCTGGACTCCGACAGCCTAAGACATGAACTGGTCAGATACACCTTCTGCCTGGAGAAAGGCAGTTGTCCTTCCCTCCTTGGCACGGTTCTCAGCCGTGTGGGCTGAGCGGGACGGGACAGCCCCGGGCAGGTTTGGGAGCCCAGAAATGCAGCCGGACCTGCAGCGGGGCATGTGCTGCCCCAGCAGCCGTGCAGCCGCACAGGAGGCCGGAGCAGAGAGCCAAAGCCGTGTGTTTCCAGCAGCCCCGGCTGTGTGTGGCAGGGCAGGGTAGAGCTGCCGGCGGGGTCTGTCCTTCACAAGTCTTTCAGGGTAATTTGTGTGTTGATGGGATCCGAGTGTCCCTGGGGCGAGAGGCTGCGCTGGGAGGATTCCCCCGTGGATGTGTTTGTCCCCGCCTCTCCTCGCTGGGGAAGCAGCAGGGAGTGTGTGTATGCTCAGCTGGGCTTCTGCTCCCCCTTTCATGTTCCTTATCTTCCAGGAGGCTCTGAATTCCCTGGGGGAAGGCAGACGGTTGCTGTAATCGCTGTGCGTGCAGAGGCAGAGCGCTCCCGTCTGCTTGCTGCCGGGAGTCCCCTGTGCCATTGTTCCGACCCAGCTGGAAGAGATGCCCTGAGAGCAAGGGAAAATGAGCAAAGCCGTGTCAGCACAGGTATCCTTCCCCTCCTCAAGCAGCTGGCTCTGCACGCTGCCTGGAATGCTGTGAACGGCAGACTCTTTCCATGGCAAACATCCAGACCACAGCTCGGTGCAGAATCGCTGGTTAATTTGGAATATCTGGCACTGGAACATGAGGATGTGGCTTCAAGAACTTGTTGCCTCGTGCTTTCCTGTTCTCTTGGAGGACTTGGTTCGCTCTGCCAGGCCATGGCAGGTCCGAGGGGTTGGGCACCAAAAAAGGCCAGGACTCAGCACATAGAACCCAACTGGTGAAGAGGAAGGGTGCTTGGAGAAAGGAGCAGCTTCAGGCTCTGGAGGGAGGGATCTCCCTTAATAAGGAATACCAAAGTGTGAGGGCTGAGATGCATCAGCAGCAATCTGGGGGCTCTGTGCCCTCATCAGCTCAATCCCTGCAGCAGCCACAGGTGTCCCAGCCTGGCTCTGGTGCCAGCACTCCACAGGCCCTCATTGATGCCAGCACTGCTCGGGGGGATCTGGTTCCAACCCCTTCCTCAAGGCCCCTGCTGGGATGTGGGGATTGCTGTTGGAAACCCAGTATGCTGGCACCAAAAGGGAATGTCTTGTGTGTACCTGGATGGAGCTCCTGATTTTGGGAGAGGTGATGCCACAGTGCCCAGTGCTGCACATACTCAGGGCAGCACAACATAACGTGCAGTTTACTGGGACCCTCTGGCTCACTCCTTGGCACCCCCTCCCTGCCTTCACAGTTTGTGCTGCTGGTCCAGCACAATGTGATGTGAAATTGGTCTTGACACAGAGGTCAGTGAAAAGAGGCTGTTGCCATGTGCAGCTGCACCTCAAGGCCAGTGCAGTGCAGAACTGGGTGCACTGGTTGTAGTGCAGGGCACCTGCAAAGCACCTCTGCCTTGTCCATGCATCCCTCTGCAGGTCACTGCACCACCTGGAGCTCTCCAGCCAGGTCAGTGCCTACAGTGCTTCATCTCCTCAGGGCTGATGGGGATATGAATGCTCAGCTCTGTCCTCGTGCCCTGCACTCATCCATTGGTGTCACCATGAATTCCCAGAGGGTCTCAAATCTGAGACACTGCACTGAGGAGTTTCTGTTCCTACCTGCTTTACTGGTCAGCAATCCACAGGATCCTCAGTGCAGTCACCCTGTGTGCACTTTGGGTAGCAAGAACCAACTCAGACCTGTGACACTTCCCCCAGCCTCTGCTGCCTGACCATCACAGATGGACACAGCCCTGCCAGGGGAGTCTGGACTGTGGATGTGTCGTGGTTTAACCCCAGCTGGCAGCATCAGCACAGCCCCTCATTTATCCCCCACACTATGATGGCAGGAGAAGTGGAAGGTGAAAATGAAAAAACTGGTGGGTTGACATGAAAACAGTTAAATAATGAAAAAGATTTTTTTTTATGTAAGGGAAAAAAAACCAAAAAAACCAATGAAGAGAGGGAAATAGAAACCAAGAAAAACAAGTGATACAAGAAAGCAATTGCTCATCACCAACTGCCCTAAGCCTGGCCAGACCCCACCATCTCCCCACCCTCTGTTTCAGGGCTGAGCATGACATCACATGCTCTGGGATATCCCTGTGGTCAGTGAGGGACAGCTGTCCTGGCTGTGTCCCCCCAGCTCCTTGTGCACCCCTGGCCCAACGCTGGTGGGTCAGAGTGAGGGCCAGAACAGCTCCTGACTCAGCAGGAGCCAAATCATCCCTGTGGGATCAGTGCTGTTCTCAGCACAGGTCCCAAACAGCACCACAAGGTGCTGTGGAGAGCTGTGGCTCTGCCCCAGCCCAAACCCTACAGGATGTGAACTGTTCCCCACACTCACTCACTGCACCACCTCTGGCAGGTTCCATCGTCGGAGGGATCACACAACAGTCGGTACAGATGGGAACGCCCAAACTCTGGGAATAGGAATGTGTTGGTGCCTGGTGCTGCTGCCTGACCAGCAGGGAGGGGGAGCTGCACAGCAAAAGAGATCTGGATTGATGAGTGATTCTGGTTGCCCACACAAAAAAGAATCACAAAATGGTTTGGGTTGGAAAAGTCCTTAAAGCTCATCTTGTTTTTACCCCTATCATGGGCAGGGACATTTTGCACTATCCCAGGCTGCTCCAAGCCCCATCCAGCCTGGCCTTGAACACTTCCAGGCATGGGCATCCACAGCTTCTCTGGGCATCCTGCACCAGGGCCTCCCCACCTTCACAGGGAGGATTTTCTCCCCAGTATCCCACCAATCCCTGCCCTCTGGCAGTGGTAAGCCATTCCCCCTTGTCCTGTCCCTCCAGGCCCTTGTCCAAAGTCTCTCTCCAGCTCTGCTGGAGCCCCTTTAGGCACTGGAAGGGTCTCTAAGGTCTCCCTGGAGCCTTCTCTTCTCTAGGCTGAACACCTCCCAAAAAAAGCCAATTAGTTGCCTTAAAAGAGAGACCAATTCCTCAGGCAGGGCAAGACAAGATACATTTTCAGTATCTAAACCAAAAGTTAGTGAGGAGAAGACAAAATGTGTAGGCTAAGGATAGTTTAGTGCCAGATAACAAACTGAACCTGGTTCAGGTACCAAAGTCTGGCATCATTTGAGACAGGGGCACTCTCCAGCACAGACATAGCACCCCAATACAGAGAGGCCACAGCCCAACCAGTGAGTTGCTCAGGAGGGCTTTGAATTCTAAATTAAAAACAACTGTACTTGCTAGAGAAGCTGTTTCAGCTTTGGCAAATGGCAGCTGGAGGTTTGGTACCACAGAGCAGTAGGGAAAGGCAGGAAAGCAGCACTGAAAGAGCCTGGGCTGAAGCAATATTTGAAGTGAGCAGGGATGGGAGCAGCCTCTGCAATGTGGGCTTGCAGAGAACAAAAAATAGGGCAAGGTAGTGAAGTCCATGCTTGCAGGAGCAGGATTAAAACAGTTGGATGAACAAATAATGTAAGATTTAAAAGCAGAGAATGTATTTAAGGTCATTAAACCAGGCTCTTATTTAAGGATTACCTCCAAGAAGCCAGGCTAATAGCATGGTGAGGTTACAAAGTCAAGTGATCAAGGGAGACAATGCTGATATTAAACTATTATGAAATGTTAATCTGTGTGCAGATGCTGCTGCAAGTGCTCTGACAGTCACAGAAGGAACCTCACAAAACAAAAACAGCCCAGCCCTTTGGGGTTCCACTCTGGCAACTCAGGCACATCCTGCCACTTAATTGGACACTCCCTGTGGGGGCAGGATCAGGTACAAACAGGGTTTAATCACATAATTAGAGATATGCCTACTGCACACGTTCAGGGTCCTGGAGGCCCTTCCCTTGTACAAAGCACTCTGGCTGTGCCTTCTGCACTTGTAATTCCCATATTTAAGGATTCCCAGCACATCTGGATCAGGACTGTTTAGAACAGGAATTAATTCAGTGCTGTCTGGTTGAATAGTTTTCAGCTCTAAATGAAAGTGATATCTTGGCACCCAGCAAACATTCCCAAAACCCTCATGGAGAATCTATGTCCTCCCATCAAGGTTTAGCCTGAGGTCAGTGGATTAAGCATTCTCCCCAAGTTACTGCTCTGTTTGTTGCAATGGAGATAAAAAGTGCAGGTCTGTGTGATGAGATAGAAGGTTGTTGTGGTTTAGAAATTATATTTCCCGATTCAGTGTCTCCACCAAGATTTCCTGAAACCAAATGTCTCTCACTGCCCCCCTTCCCCTTCCCCTCCACCTTCCTGCTCTGGGGATGGGATTGAGAATTGGAGGCACAAAAAGTGCAAATCATGTGTTGAGGTAAGAACAATTTACTAGAAACAGCAATGAGATAAGAAAAAGACCAGTACTAGCAACAATATTAATAACAAAAGGTATAAGGCATTATTTATTTACATGGAAAACTACAATACCCAACAGCTCTTCCCGACCACACCACGCTTTCCCCCACTGAAAGGGAATGTCATTCTCCCCCAGGAAGGGAGAGTCCCTCACTTCCACCTCCCCACGCTGGTGGTGAAGTGCCTGGTATGGAACAACAACCTGGACCCACCCACACGGCCCCAGGCTCTGCCCCTCATGGCTGCTGTGAAAAAACTTCACCCTGTCCTGGCTGAAACCAGGGCAAATGTGCAGGTCTGTGTGAGGAGACAAACATCCCACTCTGCAGTCAGAGCCCAGCCATGTGCACTGGGCTCACTGGTGTACCCCGGGTATCTGGGAGTGCCTCCACCTGCACATCCCTCTCCTTCCCAGGGCCCTGGCCACACCACCCTGAGCCACACCAGGGCTTGCCTCCTTTTCTGGGCAGGGCTTCTGCATCTTCAGCTTGCCCAGGAAACAGAAATGGGCTCAATACCCCATCCTGCTCCAGGGTGATCCTCTGTTCCTTGGATAGGGGCAGGGAGAGGGCTACAGGCAGAGCTGCAGTGGTTCCTGAGTTTAACCCAGTCTAGTGAAGAGAGTGTTCCAATTCTGTGTCTTCCATTATTTCCGTGATGCATTTAGGTTACATCAACACATTCCAGCAGGGAAGGGCAGGGTGCTGGCTGCTTCTGCAGTGCAGACTAGTGACAATGCAGCCCATGGCAGCCAGACCTGAATGGCCAGATGGGCCTGTCTGGACAGAACGTGACCACAGCTGGGGCAACACCAACAAAAATCTCAGCATGCAGCACAAAAAGTGCTGGTTTTCCTCATTCTTGCTGGCTCAGCTTTGTGCAACAGTTTTCTTTACCTGCCATACTCTTCCCAGGCTACAAGAAAAAAAACCAGAACAGCACATCCCTGCTTCTCTTCCCCTTCCACGTCTCTAAAAGACTAATGGCAGTTCTGATGTCAGGGCTGTCCCTCCCCAGCCTCTGCAGAGCTGACAGTGCATTTTGCAACAGCCAAAGGTCAGGGCTTTGCACTGGGAGTCTCTGTAAAAGTCCACAGCCCTAGGCTGGGTGTCAGAGCTGTCAGCTGGAGAAGAAGGGTTAGATCAGATCTGAAAAACCAAAGTGAAGTTCCCCCAGTGCCCCAAAGGAAGATCAAACCAAAACCAAAATACATGATGGTCCCTGTCAAAAGAAAATGGAAGTAACTCCTTGACAACATGAAATGTAGCAATACAGGACCTCAGATCCTAAAGGAGACTCTGTGACCTTCCCAGCCACTGGTGAGGCATGGGGCTACCTGTGGGGAATGGAGCAGGAGCAAACAGACATGGAAAAACCCATCCCCAGATCATAGGTTGGGGCAAAAAGTTTAGAAAATACAGGCTGGTAGTTCAGGAATCCTCTGTTACAGGGATCTCTGA
This sequence comes from Trochalopteron elliotii, assembly GCA_024734555.1. NCBI lineage: Eukaryota > Metazoa > Chordata > Aves > Passeriformes > Leiothrichidae > Trochalopteron > Trochalopteron elliotii. Next base: position 420,452 of record JANPWX010000150.1, on the reverse strand, counting down.
AAGTGGAGAAGAATATCCCAGGGTAGTGGTGATGTTACACCACCTCTTCAGCACTTCCCAAGGTATTTGCTGTGGGTCACCACGAGTGAGCTCAGTGGTGAAAGGCTGAGCCAGGGTGACTCTTCTTGTGTAATATGTTCTGTCCTCAGTGATTTCCTCATGTGTACACTCACCTCAGGATTAAAACACAGAGATCTAAACCCAACCTCTCACCATCTGCCACAGCACAAAGGGGCCAGGAGACATCACCAATGCAAAGGGGAACCCAAACCAGCACAACAGCACCAACTCTCAGCCCAGCACTACCTGCTGCCGTGGCAGCGTGTGACAAGTGTCCCTGGGATCTGTCCCTGGGATCAGCACAGACCTGGCCCTCAGGAGAGCCCTGAGTAGCCAAAACAATCCCATCCCCCTGTGCTGGGAAGGCAGGGGAGGGACTGTGTTTGTGAATGTTCAACTGTGTCACACCATCCCTCCCTCTGACACCCAGCCCTGGCCCTGACCCCAGCCATGGGAGTTTCTGGTACTGTTTCATCTGACCTGACCAAGAGGAAACTGGTGCTCATTTTGGGAAAAGGGATGAGGAAAGAATGGAAGTGAAGGCTGGAGTACCTGTCTGTACCTGTGTCTGTGGCTAAGGAAGATTTTTGATGGCAAACAACCCAGGGAGCCATGCACAGGTGGCCATAAAGGGCAGCTGGCACAGCCCTGTCCTGCTGCCATGGGACAGAGGATCTGTCCCCACTCACCCAGGTTATGCAGTTCTTACAGGAAAGTGGAATCCCTGTTAAGGAACTGGCTGCTGGAGTGTGCTCCTTCCTGCTGCTGGAGCATGACACATCCCTTCACCAGCTCTGATGTACAGAACCAACTCCAGGTCCTGCCATCTAAAATTTAAAACAATTAATAAAATCAAATATATTAGAGACAGAAAGGGTCTTTCAGAGCCATAGAATAAAACCTGTCACTGAGGAGCAGGGCCCTCACACTGCTGAGTTGACCCCTGATTCAGTCTGCAATGGGCTGGTGGAAGGCTGGTGGCCATGGGATACAGATTAAACCAGAGCAAGAAAATTCATAAACTCACTGCCAGTCCCCCCTTCCCTGTCTGCCATGTTCCTGTGCAGGAATTGCCCAGACAGGCAGCTGGGATGGGTTCTTTGGCCTCCACAAAGGAGTGAGAGGGAAGTGTCTCTCCCCACTGATACAGTCAGAGGGGCCCTGCACTTCTGGAAGGAGCCAGATCTAAAAGCAGGGTGAGTACACAGGACTGAGGATGGATGTGTGAACCAGAATAGATTTACACTTGGAGAGGAGGAGATGAACTTGAGCTCCCAAACAATGGAGCCGTGGTGAAGCATTGTCCCCTGGGTGGTGCAATTTGATGGCTTCACTCTCACCATTCAGGTGCCCTCAGCAATCCTCCCACCCAGATGGGTGTCCTGTGAGCTGGGGATGAGGAGGAGCTGGTTCCTCAGTCAGTACCTGGCTGAAATGCAGGCAGCAAGCTGCCCTTGTGCATCTGAGTGCTGGGAAATGTGCATGGAAATCCCAGGTCACCCCAGGTACTTGGAGCAGGCAGGCACAGGGTTAAGGCTGTCATGTTTTTGGGAATTCAGTGGTAGAAGTCAATGTGCACACATTATCTATCCCATTATTCTGAGAAAGAACAGAAAGCAAGAGCTGCAGAGATGTGCATTCAAAGAAGTTTCATCCAAGCTGCTGGAGAAGCCCCAGGCCCACAGTGCAGCCACAGAGACTGTATCACAGGTACACAGCTAGTCCAGATTTTTTGGAAGGTATCATATTCACTGAACACATGGGTTGCAGCCAAAGTCTGTGCCTGGGGCCATGATAGCATTACCAGACACAGGGAAATCCTGGGGAAACCAATAAACTTCTGCTGCTCATAAAATTGGTCTCCAGCAGGAAAAGAATCTGTTCAAGAAACCCCTGATAGCCCCTTGGACTTGACATGACTGTTCAGTCAAATTAAATCAAAAGCATTTCAGGCCCCAAGGAATGGTTTTTGGGTGTGCAGCAGCACCAGCTTCTGTATGAGAGGAATGACAGATCTGTCTTTACAAACAAGCAGTGGGTCTGCTGGTAGATAAAACTATCACTGAGGGATAAAAGAAACAATGGGAAGGATTCCACTGATTGGTGAATGGAAAAGAAGATATTTGCCTTTACAAACAAACTGTAGATTTGCTGATAAATGAAATTGGATATTGAAAGATGAAAGAAACAATGGGGAAAACCCATAAATTCCATAAGAATTAAAAATTAAAAGGGGGGTTATACATGAAAGGGGAATTTTAGGTAATAGGCACTCCAGGAAGTCTGTACCTCTCAGATACCTCAGGCAATGGGGAAAGAGAGAGGGAAATGCAGCTGGGAAATTGGGATAAATAGGAGGCTGCGTCCTCCAAAAATTTGAGAGACCCCAGGGGAAATGCCCCATGGCCTCTCCCTTTATTCAAATAAAGTAAAAGGACTCCTCTGCCTCCTTTTTGGGCATAAACCTCTAGTGTTTGTGGATTAATTTTCCTAACCTGTAGGACTGGGAGACTTCCTGCTAGTGCAGCAGCTTTGGGAGGGCACACTGAGAGAAACTGAGGCACACTCAGCTCCAAGTGCCAAACGTGGTATCATTGCCTTGATGTCCTTTTCATGGAATCATTTAGGTTGGAAAAGACCTCAAAGATCATCAAGTCCAAGCTGTGACCAACTCCCACCTTGTGAACCAGCCCAGACCACTGAGTCCAGTCCTTCCTTGGACACTTCCAGGGATGGGGACTCCAAACCTCCCTGGGAAGCCCCTTCCAGTGTTTAATCACCTTTTTAGAGAGGAAAATTCTTCCTGATGTCCAGCCTGAACCTAACACAGCCTGGAGAGTGGGGCTGAGGCAATGCCAGCACAGCTTGCAGGTGCCCAAGTCAGAGCAGGTACTGAATACAGGAACTAAGCATGTCAAAACCTGAGCTGAAGCTGGACCAGGGCACCCTTTAACACCACAGCCCAGCCTAATCTCTGATTTGGTCAGCTAAGCTGAAAAGAATGCTCACTGCACTCAGAGCAATACCATCTGAATTGGCTGCTCTGGCAAGGGGTCTGACCCATCTCATGTCGTGGTGCTGCAATGTTTCTAACAGAGGATAAACCCCTGAGTGTGTGACTCTGGCAGTCCAGGCTCTGCCCCACTGCTCACCTGCACTGGCAAGAGTTGAAGGACAGTTGGGAGCAGTGTTAGTGTTATTTCAGGTCAGCACATTTGAAAAGCATAAATCAAATCTTTAAAGTCTTATAACTAGTTTAAAAATAATGATTAAAAAGAAAATCAGCACTTATTTGGGCACTTGTTTTCTATACATTGTACAGTTTAGATTAAACTTTGCTCATAAGTTGAAGATTTCTGTAGTAATTTGGAACAATTGTATTGCTTTGAACCAAAGAACCAAATGTATTGCTTTGCATGAGCAGATGAAATTCTCACAGATGTACCTGGTGTCTAAAATGGGAGGCTTTGAGGAGGGAAGAAAGAGAACACTGAAATATTTGTAATACAATAACAACATGTGGAGGAATTCAATCTAATTTGACCTATTTTCTCTTTTAACCTACAGGAAATGAATTCCCAAATCTGGGCTTGCAAAGGTCCCACTAAGCCATGTAGTGCTGGTAGTTTGTTTCCATCTGAAAAAAGCACAACAGATGATTAAAAAAATTAAAGAACATCTAATTTGGGGATTTTTCTTAAAAAAAAAAAAAAAGAACAACAGAAACCAAAATATTGTAACCATTTTTCTCTTTCATCTTCCAATCATTCACAACCACTGCAGGTGAGATCCCTCCTATCTGATCATGAACATCTACAGCTGCAAAGGTTTTCAGGGGCAGAGAGTGTCAGGATTAGGCAGGGGATGGTTTTAAACTAAAAGAGGAGAGATTTAGTTGGGAAGAAATTCTGCCTGTGAGGGTGGGGAGGCCCTGGCACAGGGTGCCCAGAGAAGCTGTGGCTGCCCTGGATCCCTGGAAGTGTCCAAGGCCAGGCTGGAGGGGGCTTGGAGCAGCCTGGGATAGTGGAAGGTGCCCCTGCCCATGGCAGGGGGTGGAATGAGATGAGTTTTAAGGTCCATTCCAACCAAAGCCATTCCATGGTTATGTCATTTCAGTTCTTCCTGTCTCAGACAAGCAGGACTATCCTGGTCTTCTTTACCAAACAGCTTCACTAAGGAGATGGTCACAGCTAAAGGCACTTGGCAGCCAAGGTCATGCCTCAGTGAAGTTAGGCCAAGCAATTAGGATAAAACAATTGAGACAAAAGAACAGGAAGAGAAGTTCTTTCAGCTCTCTTGGAGCACAGGTTGGGGATTATTAGAAGTCTAATATTGACTGGATCCTTCAAATATATACCAGCTTGAAAGCACTAAGCAAAGAGTTTGGGCTTGCTGAGGATCAAAACATGAAAGAGAAGACTTATCTTTAAAAAAAGCATTGCACACCTGTGTGTTTTCCCTTGGTGTCCATCACCCAGCTCACAGGTGTGATCCCTCATTTGTGTGATCACTCCCCACTCTGGTGTGGGGATGGCCAAATTCCCTAAACGTGGTTTAGTGCTTTCTTACAGCCCACCTGTTTTTCAGCCACACGTAACACTTGGCATCATTCTTTGGAAAAACAATTCTATCAATGTTATTTGTGGGTTTTTCCCCTTCTTCCACCTCTGACTTCCTCTCTTGATCCTCTAATCCTTGCTTTCTGGCGTGCTTTTGCCCTCTTTTCTTTCAGGGTGCACCCACACCGGTTTCATTCCACGCCTTGGCCTCAAATGATCACAATGGGGTTGATAACAGCAGGAGCAGCATCCTCAGCAGGGGTCAGTTCCCTGCCCTGGGGATCACTCAGACTGAGGGGGTTCATCCCTTCCCTCCATCTACAGATCCAGCCTGGCACAATTCAACCACACTCCAGTTAAAAGCACCACCTTTATCCAGGCTGCTTGCAGGGCTGCAGATCTACACAGGAAGAGGAAAAATAACCATTGTTATTGTTCAAAATTGTTTCACATCCCTCTCCTGCTGCACAAACTCAGCTCAGTGCAGGAAGAAGGAATTTCCTGAAACCAGTGCTGGTGCTGAGCCCCTGAAGGATGGATGGAACTCCAGGTATCAAACATCAGACCTGCACAGACAGCAGCTGCTTTTACCCAGGGAGTGAGTTTAGCAATGTCAGAGATATTTCTGTCAGTATAACCCTTAGGACATACCACAGGGTTTTTATGCTTCCTACTTAGTATCCAGCTTAAACTGGGGCATTTAAACACATCTGCTGATTCCAGTAGAATCTATGTGGCTCTCCAGACCTGGCCCTTTAGCTTTGAGTTCATTTTGTGGCTCTTCGTCCCAGTAGTGGCACTTGGCACAGGCACTGCTGTCCCCGGTGACTGCAGCGGAGCTGCCTCCAGCCTCCGGGAGAAGGATTTGTCCAGACCCCACTCTTTCAGCCCAGAGACAGCACCAGGAGCCCGTCTGGAGGACTGGGGCCTCTGGGTGCCCACCAGGCAGATGTGGGGCTCTCGGGCTGTCTCCCAGCAGATCCCGGGGTGCCCATGCCTTGGTCCCAGCCTTGCCCGAGTGTTTCACCGATGGCTTTCCCTGGACTCAGTGCGCGTAGCCGGGACAGGGAGAGCTCTCACCCAGGACACCCGTGTGTGGGAGGCCACGACAGGACCCTGTCCCTCAGGGCTCCTTCCTAGGGCCGCTGGCTCTGGGCTCCCCAGGCTGAGCTCGGAGCCCTTGGCCAACACCCGGGGGGTGGACAGTACCGAGCCCCCTCCGCTTCAGCCACTGGCTCCGGACAGAGCGATCCTCGGCCGCGACGCAGCGATTCCCGGGCGAGGGGCAGCGATCCCGGCCCCGACAGAGCGATCTCCGGGCGGGGCGCAGCGACCCCCGGGCCGGGCGCAGCGATCCCGGCCTGAAGCGGAGGCTGAGGAGGGAGGTGCCGGCCTTCGTTGGCGGGAAGACTAAACCCCGCCCCCTCTCCGCCCCTTGTTACGAATCAGCCAATAGTTCGCCCAGGGCGGCGACAGACGTTTCTGCTATCCAATGACGCACAGGTGAGCGCACGCCGTGCCAATGAGCACAGCGCAGAGAGCCGAGCGCCCCGCCCCCCACGTTATATAATGTGAGCCCGGGGAGGGCGGCTGATGTTACGGTGCTGCCCAGACACGTTGCGCGTCTGTCCCAGCGCTCCTGAGCCATGGTGAGTGGGGTGAGGGCCCGGTGGGGCAGGGCTAGCCTGGCGCCGCTCCCCGCGCTGCAGCGGGAAGGTGGGGAACGGTATGGGCGGTGGGATGGCCCCGCCGGCCGTGGTGGGCAGTGGGTCTCGCTGTCCCGAGCCGTGCCTCGTCCCGCGCCCTGTCGCTCCCGCCATCTCGTCCCAAAATGGTGGCGGCCTCGCCGAGAACATGGCGGCCCACGGGACCCTCAGGCCCGGCCGGCTCTGGGGCTGCAGCTCCGCCGCGGGCACCGTCAGCCCCCGGGGCCGCCCGTCCCTGCGGGCCCCGGGACGTCCTGCCCGCAGAGCGCGGGATTGTGGCTGGGGTCCCTCTGTGTATAAACCTGCGGCACCTCCGCACCGTGTGCGCGACCCGCAGGGCCGGGGGAGGAGCCCGGCCCACCGCCCTGCGTGCTGTCTGTGGGGGGAGCGGGTGGGAGCGCCGGGGTTGGGCTGATGGGGGAGAGTTCCTGAAGGACTTTGTGAGGCTGGCTGGCGAGAGTGACCTGGTAAATTGAGTCACCTTGAAGGGTAATCTGAAAGGCGTGACGGGGCTAGGATGTTCACAGGACAGGGTTCAGGTGCTGAGCTGGGCAGCCCAGCTGGAGTCCGAGATGGACATGCGGCTCTGCCCCGTGGGGGTGTTGTCTTCCTACATCTCTGAGCAGTGATTGTCAGAAGGTTACATGGATTTATAAATGTAGCAAGACTGCTACTGTAGGCTTATGAATGTGTGGGAGATACTTGCTGAGCTGAAAATGGTTGTAAGTTAGAGTATTGGTGGGATGTTGGGGGCTGTTTATTGTCACAGTTTTCAAATAAAGTCAAGTAAAGAGTCTGAATACAGCCCCTGGTCTGTGCAGAGGATACAGGTTCCCTGGAGTCCCATCCCAGGGAGACAGCGTTCCCCCATATGGTGTGCTGATGAGTTTGGTCTGAGCTGGCACAGCCATTGTCAGGAACCTTGGCTTTCTATCAGCCTCTGGCAGGTGCAGCTGGACCTTGAGCACCGTGCTGGGGAGTGCAGAGGGCCGAGAGCCTGATCCAGCAGTGCCATGGAGGAGCTGGAGGGCTGCAGCCAGCTGTGAGTGCAGCAAGGGGCTGAGTCTGCAGCTGCTGGAAGGGCAGTGACAGGACAGGCTAGTGCCCTTCAGCTGGAGCACATCCTGTAGGGAAACAAGACAGAGACTGGGCTGGAGAAATTCTGCCTGAAACTTTGTGTGCTTGCAAATAATGTATGTAAGTGTGGGGGAAGCATTTAGAGTTAGTTAAGTAAGTAAGAGGATTCTGTAGTGGCTTGAATAGAGCATTTACCAGGGCTGTCTGTATACATTTAGTCCTTATTGTGAAGCTCTCATCAGTGATGTGTGAAGGCCCTGAGATATAATGTGTGACAGTTCTGTTGCCTGTCATTCCAACTTGGAACTGATGCTTTCAAAATAAAATCTGAGCCTCTTTAGTATTCTTGGTGCTGTGAAAAGGCCATGCAGTGCAAAATGGGCAGAGAATCTGTTAGTGTCTGACAAAGATTTGTGTTTCATTGAATAGCCACATACTACTTAAAAGTCCTTAGTAGAGTTGTAGGAAAGCAGTTGAAAGAACTCTTGATGCAGGACTCACAATAACACCAGGACAGGCTTTGTGACTGACCTTGTCCAGCAAAGTTTTGAAAACCTCCAAGGATGGAGATCCCCTCCCACTTCTCGAGTGACCTGTTCCTGGGCCACACCATTCCACTGGGGAGGCTTTTCCTAACACAAACCTGAGCCTTGCAGCAACCTCTGAGAATCTGACCTGGAGCCACGTGCAGAGCAGAGGGAAGCCTTCTCCTGTGCTGGCCACGTGTGTCCTTTTGTTCCCTGGCACATGGTTTGCCCTACTGAGGACAAGAGAGCCCTGTGGGACGTTCAGGCTGGTTTCTGTGGGAGCCTGCAGGATCTTTGCAGCAGGGCTGCCTCTCAGTTACTCTTAGTATTGCTGCAGGGAGTCACTGCCCAGTGTGTTGAACTTTGTATTTTGTCCAAGTAAACATGCCATGGTTTACTGTAGCACCTGGTCTGTGGCTGTGTTGCCAAGCTGTACATTCAGAGCTGGAAACGACCCACAAGGACCATTGAGTCCAGCTCCTGGCCCAGCACAGGACACCCCCAGGAATCCCACTCTTTGCCTGAGAGTGTTGAGTCCTGTCAGCCCTGGGCTTGTGACCACTGCCATGGGATCCTGTTCCATTGTCTGATCACCCTCTGGGGGAAGGATGTTTTCCTCATATCCAGGCAATCCTCCCCTGACACAGCTTCCCTTGGGTGCTGTCACTGGTCACCATAGAGCCCTCTGCCTCATCTCATGAGGAAGCTCTAGACCATGATCAAATCTCCCCTCTTCTGGCTGAACAAGTCAGTGGCCTCAGCTGCTCCACATACTCTTCTTCTTTACACCCTCCATCTCTGTGGTCACTTTCAGTGACCTTTTCCAGCTGCTTAGGAGTTTCTCTAGCAAGGCTTGGGTCGCTGGTAGGAATAACCTCAGTCAGGTAAGGATCCAGGCTGATGTGGTGGTCTGTGTTGTTCTCCTATCCCTGCAGAAAAGTTTCAGACTGTCCTGCTCTCCTAAAGGGATGTTTCCTCAGTCGTTGCCATGGTCTGGTCTCTGTGGCACTGCAGCCAGTTTTCCTGTCACCTCTTCCAGGCTGTGCAGGTTGGCTTTGTGTTCTCTGACAAGCTCAGTGCTTCAGCCTGGAGAGCCATGGTGCCATGACTTTGGAGAGAAGTGTGGCAGCAGCTCTGGGTAAGGCTGCTTGCAGAGAGGATGTGGGCTGGACATTGGAATATACAGCTCGGATGGCTGGGAGCTTAAAAACAGTTCAGCTGTACAGTGCTGTGCTTGAGAACAGGTGATTTTTTTTTTTTTTACAAAAACAAATTTTAATTTCATGGGGTTTCCCATGAGTTTGAAAGGACTGTGCTCCTGCTTTTCTGCATTGACTGTGGATGTGGACTAGGCAGTTCCAGGTCATGGAATCATGGAATGGTTTGTGTTGGAAGGGACCTTAAAGACCATCCACTTTCATCTCTTCCACTAGACTGGGTTGCTTCAAGCCCCATCCAACCTGGCCTTGGACACTTGCAGGGATGGGGCAGCCACAGCTGCTCTGGGCAGCCTGTTCCAGAGCCTCAGCTCCCTCACAGGGAAGAATTTCATCCTGACATCTAATCTAACTATATCCTCCATTTTAAGGCTGTTTCCATTTGTCTCAAGTCCCTCTCCATCTCTCCTGGAGCCCCTTTAGGCCCTGGAAGGGGCTCTGAGGTCTCCCTGGAGGCTTCTCTTCTCCAGACTGAACACCCCCAGCTCTCCCAGCCTGGCTCCAGAGCAGAGGGGCTCCAGACCTCAGAGCAGCTCCATGGGCTCCTCTGGATTCATTCCAGCAGCTCCACATCCTTCCTGTGCTGGATCCCCAGGGCTGGAGGCAGCAGGTGGGGTCTCAGCTGAGCGGGGCACAGGGGCAGAATCCCCCCCTGCCCTGCCCCCCACGCTGGGGGATCAGCCCAGCACGTGGGGGGTTCTGGGCTGCCACAACACGTGGCCGGGGCACGTTGGGCTCCTCATCCACCAACAGCCCCATGTCCTTCTCCCCAGGGCTGCTCTCAGTCCATTCTCTGCCTGGCCTGTACTTCTGCTTATCCTGAAATTCCAAGGGATCAAATTGTCCCATCCAGTCATAGGCTCTGAACATAATTGTGGATAACAGTCACATTAAACTGATGTTTACATAGGCTTTTCTGGAACATGCTTTACTGACATTCAAAACTAACTGTTGGCTATAAAATGCCACAGATGGACCAGGAGTTTGGAGAGGTTTTTGTTATGGTTTGGCTTTTACTGTTTGAAGTTGTGTGGCAATATTAAAGAAACTGGGTTTATGCCCTGGATGTCAAAGAGAACTTGGGAATCCATAAATGGGTAGGAACAGATAATTTTGCTGCCATGAACTATTTTCTACATGGCTTTCATGAGGTAGTTTTCTCTAGTGTTGAGGAGTTCAGTAACTTGTGTACATCAGTGTGGTTTGAGGCTTGATGGGTCTGTATGGAGGGATGTGAAGGGGTTTGTTAGGTAAAACCTTTCCTACTGAATGGCAAAGTTTCCTCAAGGGATCAGGAGAATATTTTTCAGTTTTGTGTACATTAAATGAAGTGCTTACAGATCCTGGGAGGTTTTTGCTGCCTCTGGTGGCTGTGCTCCTGGAGCTGTGGTCTGAGTGATGCTGTTCTGGACACTTAGGCCAGTGAGAGGTGTGATCATCAGCTTTTCTAAATATTCCATTTGGTGTGAAGAGAGGAATTGGCTGAAGAACTCGAAAGAGTTGATCAGACTCTTCCTGTCTGATTGAAGAATAACAAAGAGGAATGAGCTTGTAAAAATGATAATGTCCAAAAGGGTTTTTCTGGGTGGAGCTGTTGATGTCTCAAAGGGGCTTTTGTGTTCCTTTGTGTTTTGTGCCAAGTGCCCCCAACACCAAGACAAGGAGGCCAATGTTCTAATGGCTTCGGGGCTGGCAGTCCCCCCGGGCGTGCTGAGCGTTCCCTGAACAAGGGCCGTGCTGTTTGTGCTGAGCCATGCGTTTGTGTCCCGCAGCGCGAGTGCATCTCCATCCACGTGGGGCAGGCGGGCGTGCAGATCGGCAATGCCTGCTGGGAGCTGTACTGCCTGGAGCACGGCATCCAGCCCGACGGCACCATGCCCGGCGACAAGAGCCTCGGCGGGGGGGACGACTCCTTCAACACCTTCTTCAGCGAGACCAGCGCCGGGAAGCACGTGCCCCGGGCCGTGTTTGTGGACCTGGAGCCTGCTGTCATAGGTAACAGGGACCTGCCTGTGCAAGGCACTGTGGAACATTGCCACGGCTTTTGGCTAAGGGATCCTGAAAATAAATGGGAAGTTGGACAAGAGCAAACGCAGATCCGACCAATGTGGTTAATGCTACGTTGTCTGCTTTATTTCAGCTAAAATGGCACCTTTATATATATATACACTTCTACATAGTTTACCTTTACAGGTGGTTTTTCATTGGCACACAGCACAGAAAAGAATGTAAACATATACTGTTTATCTTATTCTTAAGGCAGCTAAAGTATTCACACTAATTGCTATGCTTGTTAACTGCCAAAAAACCCACTATTTCTTGTTAGCACCTTTAGCTCTAATTTTTAACTGCATCACAGATCTGGCAAGGATTTTCTACCTGCGCCAGAGGCTTTACAGGCCCCAAAATGGGCCCAGGCTGGGTGATTCAATTACAGTCCAAATACAGGTAATGTCCCCTGTCTCTAAGAAATTCTGCTACAGGATCCATTCCTCTAGTCCTGAAAAATGCTTTGGGGCTTTTAAGTTTTTAGTGCATAAAGCTTGCCTGCACCTTCCTAGTGATGGAAGATACTTTATGTTCATTGAGACGGGCAAATGTGCACTGTGGTGCTGTCAAGAATTTCAACATAACCTTCTGCCAGGCTGTGGAGTTTAATGGGTCCCATGAACGTGCTTCATGCTTCTGCTATGCAAGGAGCAGTTACAGCCCCTTGGAACAGTATGGCATAATGTGTGCTGCAGTCACTAGAACCTCTTTAAGAGACACAGTATGTATCATTAGGAAGATTCCTTATTGTACACAGGAGTGATTCCTGTGGTTTCCCAAAGCAATCTGTGTAAGCTGAACAGTGCTTGCAGAAATGAGTCCCCATTGCTGGCCTAAATTCAGGGACTTCTGAATGTGCACTTCAACTTCCTGTTGCCTTATCTTTGAGAAACAATCTAGCCCTGAAAATGAGTTCTGTTCCAAGCTCTGGCAACACTGGCACTTGGTGTTCAGATGTGATCCCATGCATCAGCTACTGACCAGTCCTCCATCCTGGGGCAGTAGATGCACTGTTGGCTCAATGTGAGCTGCTGGTTTCACAAGACGTTCATCCCTTGTGTCAGGAATCCTGGATTTCCTCTCACCACTGTGTACCAGAAGTAATTCTTCTGGAGCTGGTCTTGCCTCAAGTAGTGATTTAGGGCTCTTATAGCAGAGGTCTGTGTTGCCTGTGCTTGTGCAGTTTCTGTGTTTTATCTTTCTGCAATACACAGTTGGGGAAATGTGTGAATGTGCTCAGGTTACTTCTCTGTACCCAAACCATGGCTGAATTAACCTCTCAGGGGAGCAGAAGGCTGTGGGGCTGCTTAGGGTGGTGGGAGAGCTGGGCTAGAACTTTGAAATGAGCCCAGACACCCTTGGCCATACACTAATATTGCCAGGAGCTGTTTTAGGTCTGGCCTTGTGCTTTTCTGAGCCCTGTGGCTGTTGTCTCCTCTGCTGCTGGCCAGGTGGTGGCTCTGAGCAACCAGGAACGGCTGAGAAATGAGATGAGGGAGAACAGGTGGCAGAACAGGGCAGAGGAGCTGGTGAGTCTTGGAACAAATGCCAGAAAGTAGTGAGTGTTCCAGTGCTTGTTGGTGATGCAGGTGGGGAGATGGGCAAGATTGGTGATACTCAAAGTTAGGACTTTTTGTTAAAGGTTACATCATGTGCCTTTCTGGGAGTTAGCTGCCCTTTGTTATTCCTCCCTGCCTAATGTGAGAATTACTGCTCCAGTTTCCTGGGCAGGGCTCATGAGTCTCCCTGTTCATGCAGCAAGTCCCTATGCACTGAACTGATGAAAACCCATCTTTGTGCATGCAGCAGCCATGCAGCTGGGGATTGTGTGCACAGGGATTTCTGTCCTTCCAGATCAGTGCTGGTCTTGCAGAAAGCAGCAGGATATGGTGGATATGCATCACCTGTGTGAACGTGGTGGTAAAATACCATCAAACTTTCCACCACAAAATAGGGCAGTGACATCTGGGAGTTCAACACAAGTGTCTTTAACAGTCTGCCCCAGCTGTGTCTGGGGCAAGCTGGTTTAGCTGTCCCCTCACCTAAGTCTTTTGTTCCAGGCACACTTCTGTAGTCCAGTGACTGATCCTCTAAACTCACCAAGTTTTGTTACTTCCTGAGGACTGTCCTGGCTCATGCTACCCCTGTCTGCATAGGATAAAGAACCATTTTGTTTTGGTTCTGTATTTTTCCCTTATTACCCATATTTGTCCCTTTGTAATGTGGAGTGATATTATAGGAAGTCTTAGACACATGGGTGGGTATTTGAGATGGTAAGCTTTTCCAAATTGTTTTTATTTTGATGCAGTCTTAGAAATACTTTAGAATATCAGATGGCAGACTGCAGTGGGAGCTGCTCAACCTAAACTGGTTCGAATGCTAATTATTTTTTTCCATCTTAAACTTGTCTTTGTCTTGCTTGTTCTATTTCAGATTAATGAATACATGCAAACAGGCAACTTCAGCTGTAGTTAATAAAGCTCTCTGCTGTCCACCTGATTTAAATTAAAGGATGCAATGCTGCAATAGCACACAACTCAAGAGTGGCTTGAGCTAAACCAGAGACAAAGCTCTGCTGAGTGTCTTGTACCTTTCTGGTAGGAGAGAGCTTTAGCCCACTGGGTGTAAGTGCATATTTCTGGGAACTAGTGGCTCTAAATCAGTCTCCCAATGTGTAACTGCTGGGGGATGCTGTGTGTGCATCTGTGCAGTGGCTTTAACACAGCTGTGTGTGCTGCAGCTTACAGCTCAGGGTTTAGATAATTGCAAAACTCTCCAAGAGCATCTCCTGTTCCTTTTGAACCCTTCTTTACCTTTGGCAGAAAGTACAGTCAAGAGAAGGGGACATGCAAGCAGGGTTGGCTCTGCCTGCAGAAGCATCCTGGAGGGATTGGGAAGTGAAGGGGGGAAAAGGGGTTTCAGCTGCTGAGCTGCACAATGGGCCTTAAATTGTCTAAAACTGGAAGAATGGTCCTGCTGCTATAGTCCAGTTTTAAATTGCTCTGACAGGTCCAAATTCTAAACTTTGGTGTAAAATAGAACAGTTTCCTAAGCAGTAACTTAATTTTTCTTAGTTATTCAGCATTTAGGCTGTAGGAAGTCACCTACTGATATGTAGTTGCTTTTTATCTCTAAAGGTTTAACTGCATTATTCTGGACACATCAGAAGTTTGAAAAAATGGTCTATACAGAAAATTAACTTTAAAATATTTCTGTATTATATAATAATATATAATATATATATCTTGTCTTTCCCCAGATGAAGTTAGGAATGGGACATACCGGCAGCTCTTTCATCCTGAGCAACTGATATCTGGTAAAGAAGATGCTGCTAATAACTATGCTCGAGGTCACTACACAGTTGGGAAAGAGATAATTGATCTAGTTCTAGAACGTATCAGGAAGCTGGTAAGACTTCTCTTTACTGAAGGCTCTGAAACATCTGTTTTACAGGATTTGGAGATGAAGTTATCAAATACATAGCCCTATAAACTGTGCTTGAATTTCTTTGTTGTATGAGAATCTATGGACTTAGGCTGCATTTGGTTTTATTCTTAGTCAGCTGAGAATGGCTGGATTATTCCTGTCAGATATGGCTTTCAAGTGGCCTCAATGCTGATGAAGCACCTAAAACTTCATATGCAGTTTCATGTTCAGAAAACCAGAACCAAAAATTATGATTTGCCTAGTTCCTGCTGGAGATGGATTGGTTTCTGGCTGTGGCTCTTTCAAGGAAGTTTAAATAAGTGTGTGCTTCTGTGGTTTAGACTACTGTTTGCATTTTTTGCTGTTAGGATTTTTGGATTAATTTTATGATAATAACAGTAGAAAAGGAATAGATCTCATTAAGCTGGCATATTTTCAGCCTCCCCAGTACTTCAGTCAAGTGGCAAATTTATGAAGGTTGCAGTTTGAGGTTCAGGTTCCCTGTTTACTAAGCATGTCCATTGCTCAATCTGTGTCACAAAGGTAGGAATTATTGCACAAAACCCAGGTACTTTGATATGGAGTGATAAGTGAGTCTTAGTGTAAAGTTCACCTTTTGCAGATCACAACTGGAATTGTTCTCAACACTTGACTGCCACAGTGTCTAATTAAAGCAATGATAAGTTTGCAGTAGGCTGTACTTTGACCTGAAAAGCAGTCATAATTTCTTTGTACAAGCTGTTGGCAGTCCCTGTTAATCCTGGGAGCTGAGCATCATGTGGCACCTCTTTGTGAGGACAGGGCTGTCTAGTTTTGTCTTCTGAGTTGAGTGACTGGGACTGGCACTGTAATAGCCTGTGACAGCTCACTTCCCTGAGCAGAGATGCACACTTGGCACTCACACAGCATTAGAACAGTAGCCCTGGGATGGGGGACTGCTCCATTTTTGTGCTGATAGAGGATGCCAAGTAACAGTTAGGGATAGATACATATTGAATGCTATGAATATTATCTGTCTATTGATAGATAGATAGGTACACTTTGAATATTCCTGCTTTTCTTGCTTGTTGTTAATGACCTCAGCTGAGAATTGAAGGTACAAGGAATTTTAAGCTAGCAATTTGAAGTGGTCACCATCCAATATGTAGGGGATTTAAACCAGTTCAGAATATTGTTTTTCATGGGGCACCTCCTTGACTCTTGGTGGAGACGTTCAGTATTTCTGAAGCTTGAACAGTTGGTATGTGTCAGAATTCAGAGCTGTCTTTCTTGAGCTTGATTGGGGATTCTTAATGCACACAACGTCTCGAGCACCTGTGTTTTCTCTTTCAGTCAGATCAGTGCACTGGCTTGCAGGGCTTCCTGATTTTCCACAGCTTTGGGGGAGGGACTGGATCTGGTTTCACCTCTCTGCTGATGGAACGCCTCTCGGTTGACTATGGGAAAAAATCCAAGCTGGAATTTGCCATCTACCCTGCGCCTCAGGTCTCGACAGCTGTTGTAGAGCCCTACAACTCCATCCTGACCACCCACACTACTCTGGAGCACTCTGACTGTGCCTTCATGGTTGACAATGAAGCCATTTATGACATTTGCTGTAGGAACCTGGACATTGAACGCCCGACCTACACCAACCTCAACCGCCTCATCGGTCAGATCGTATCTTCCATTACTGCCTCCCTTAGGTTCGACGGTGCTTTAAACGTGGATCTTACAGAATTCCAGACTAACCTGGTGCCTTACCCTCGCATCCACTTCCCTCTGGTGACGTACTCCCCGATCATCTCAGCGGAGAAGGCGTACCACGAGCAGCTCTCCGTGTCCGAGATCACCAACGCCTGCTTCGAGCCCTCCAACCAGATGGTGAAGTGCGACCCGCGGCACGGCAAGTACATGGCGTGCTGCATGCTGTACCGCGGGGACGTGGTGCCCAAGGACGTCAACGCCGCCATCGCTGCCATCAAGACCAAGAGAACCATCCAGTTCGTGGACTGGTGTCCTACTGGATTTAAGGCAAGTCTCAGTTCCAGCAGGATTTCTTAGACTTCTCATTCACTGTCCTAGGTGTATGGAGTGTTCTCGGGTTTGGTTTCTCACCCAAGATTCAGGTTGTTAAAAGTCCTTGGCCCTCTAAAAGCCCTGAGCCGCGTGGCAAGAAAGAAGCAGATTCTCCAAGGCCTTGTTTTCAGGTTTAGTCTCCAGGGCCTTGTTTTCAGGTTTAGTCTCCAGGGCCTTGTTTTCAGGTTTAGTCTCCAAGGCCTTGTTTTCAGGTTTCTGGTGTTGTTTATTATTTGATATCTCAGAATTCTCTCCACACCCAGCCCAGGTCCGGACAGGGCTGGGACACGAGGCCACTGCCCGCCCACGGGGCCTTGCTGTGCTCTTACACAGATAACCACGTGTCTGTTATTTACAATTCTGGGCCAATGTCTAGGACCTAGACTAGAAGGGTCATTTCTACCTTGACCCAATCCCCTCAAACTATTTTGTGTCATCAGCACCTCAGAAGATGGAGGATGAGGAAGGAGGAGAGGAACTTAGGGCAACACCCTAAATCCTCTATTTTGTCCCCCCATTTACCTGTATGCTAAGAATCCTAAAACTACATAATTTTTCACCCCATGCTGTGCTAAACTACTCTTTTCACACCTTTGAGGTTTGTAATTCCTCTCTCAGTGTTGGAAGCCTCTCCCATGGACTAAAATCAAACCCTGTGCCTTCCTGGGCTGTGTGCCAAGGTCTCCAAGCCCCCTGGACCAGCTCCACACCCCCTGTGCAGGGTTCAAACTCCCTTCCTCAGGTCCCAGGTCATCCAAAGGGATGCTCTGGACTCTGACAGAGTGTATTTGCTCTGAGCTGTTCTCTAGGTACCTGGTGTATATTCTGAGATGTGGAGATTTAGGCTCTCCTGCAGAGCTGTTTTGTGAGTGACAAATTTCAATCAGCTCCTGTTGTCTGACTTTGATAATTGTCAGTGTCAAACACCACAAAGAAACTCATGATCTCTTCCACATCTCTTGTAGGTTGGCATCAATTACCAGCCCCCCACAGTGGTTCCTGGGGGCGACCTGGCCAAAGTCCAGCGGGCAGTCTGCATGCTGAGCAATACCACAGCCATTGCCGAGGCCTGGGCTCGCCTGGACCACAAGTTTGACCTGATGTATGCCAAACGTGCCTTTGTTCACTGGTATGTTGGAGAAGGGATGGAGGAGGGGGAGTTCTCAGAGGCTCGGGAAGATTTGGCTGCTCTTGAGAAAGATTATGAAGAAGTGGGCACAGACTCGATGGATGGAGAAGATGAAGGTGAAGAATATTAAATCCAACAGTGAATTGCAAGTCTTTGCCATTTTACTGCCTCTTTAGTAGCAATGTAAATCATGTCAACTGATTGGAATAAACTTCTTTAATCAAGAACTTTGGTAGTGTCCAAACACTATGTACACTCATTAACTACATGCAGTCAGCAGTCCTAGAGATGGAATTCCTTTCTGAAGAAGGTAGCTGAATAAAATAAACATGCTCTAGTTCAGTCAGTTTTTGTCCTTAAGGCATTGCTATTTGAAGAGCTATTAGTGCCCAGTACATGAGACTGGAATGATCTGGAGATTTTTCTGCAAGGTGTTAGGTATATTTTTTCCAAGACTCTAGAGCTGATGTCACAAGAGGCAAAAGGAACTGTTACCCATAGAAGATCCAAGACCTTCAAAACTGAAGGCTCTTTGGGTTGGTTGTCTCCTGTTCTTAGATTTAGCAAGGGCCAGTAACTTAGAGATGCAGTAACCTGGATGGGGAGGAGATGCCCAGGAAGGGTATTCCATAGCATGATGAACCTGCCACTGTAGCCAGAACCTGAGCAGTGATTGCCCTCGTCTTACTGTGCCCTTCCAGAAGGAAGTGGAGTCTGTCTGCAGCTCTCTAGAGTCAACTTTGCCTGATGCTGTCTGGAGAAAAATCTCTGGGTTAACTGGCCACAGTTAAACACTTTAGTTTTCCCTAAAACTAAGTCTTTTGCAGATGTAATTATTCCATGGGTTCAGATATGGATACTGCCACCCTTCTGTGTAAGCTGATGGAACAGGAGAGGATTTGGCTGATCAGGTTTATCTTCAGATGTGAACAGCCTCTGCCTGAAACCTTCTGCATGAACTGAGTGGGGGCCTGGGCACACAGTGAACCACAAACCAAATAACTTCACTGTTGTAGAGCTGGATGACTGAGGAATCTCCCCCACAGCAATGCCAAAGGTGAAATAGTTAAATCTTAAGATGATGATTGAATACTGAATGTGATTACAGGATAGCAGTCTGACTCCAAAATGAGATTTGGGCTGGAGAATTTTCCCCATCTGATTTCAAACTTATTCATATTCCTTCTGGTTTGATAGCAGAGCATGATTCAGGCCAAGCCTTGAAATCTGTTAGTTGTAGATGTGCACACGTGCTTGGCAGGAGTCTCAGCTGGAGTGTGTGAGATTCCTGACCTCCCTTCTGCCTGGAAGCTTCAGTGCTCAGGTAATGCTGCAGTATGTGACATCCCCTCACAACATGGGACCCTTTTCCTGGTCCCATTTGGCTGGACTTGTTCTAGGTGGGGGTGTCACCTGTAATTTAGAGTAACAGGCTGCTGCTGTTGATGGAAGGTCCTAGAACAACCTGGTCTGTGAGAGCTGAACAGGAATTGCTTTGGCTCCTCTTGTCCTGGATCACTCTGTGTTCTTTCAGCCATTGTGTTGAGTCAATCTGATTTGAAATTCGTGGAGCTGGAAGTTACCAATTGTACAGAGATGGGGAGAACAGTTTTAGTGCTTTATCATCTCAATGGTTGTCTCAGACAGTCAGCCCTGCTGTTGTGCAGGATGTGTGGCAATCACACCTCCTGTCATTCAGCACAGCTAAGTGTGGCCAGTGTTTCAGTGAGTTTCTCATTTGTTTTTCCTTGTGGTTTTACATTCCAGGGTAGCCATAACTGTGATGAATTTGAAGTCCTGTTGATTAACATATTTTCCTGCTTACTGGTTGATTAAGCAAATGTGTTTGGTGGGGCCCAGGGACAGACACATTCATTCCAGTCAGAATGGAATGAAGCATTCAGGTTTTAATGGGATGGCAGTGCCCAGAGAGAAATGTGCACAGGGCAGGTGTCAGGTTTTCACCCCAAAGATCCTGTACTGCCAGCAGATCATGGAGAGTGCTCTGTGCCACAAGCACAGCAGCATGATTTCCTTTGGAAGTTAATTGTGTTGGAGTTGTGGGTTTCTGAGCTTAGGGGGATTTTTTAGCAGTGATTTGGCTTTTCTGTGAGGAATTTGGCTTCATTGAAGCCTGGCCTACTCTCTCCTGCAAACAGTGTCTGGTTTTTACTGCATTGGTGGATTACTTGTATCAAGGCCACTTCCTCTGTGGTGGGAATTGGCTCATGGTGTGTCTGTTTTATCCAGGCATGTACAGTGATGAGGCTGTGCAGGGCTGTCAGCAGCCGTGTAAAATCCTTGTGCATGTGGAATGCTGGGCTCCAAAAACCTGGGAAGCTCATCCCAGGCATTAGATGAGAAGCATTATGCTTTTAATTTTTAAAAGTAACATGTAATGTTACTTAGAGAAGATGTTATCTGCAACATGATGGGTGGAAGGTTTCACAAGAGATACTGTCACCTGGTAGCCATGGGACTGGTGCTGAAAACACATTATACATTTTCAGCCTACATCATACTTGAAACTTCATCATATTAGTATTAAGAAACCCTGTTGCTTTAGCTAGTGGGCAGCTGCTCTCTGTGTAGGCATGCTGAGCTAAGATAAGATAGGGTTTTTCTCAGATATGAGGCCAAGATAATTACAGCAGGAAAATCCTGCTAAAACTGCTCTTGCTTCAGTGAGCTGCAGAAATCCTTAAACGTGTTCTAATTACTGACTCTATGGTTGAATTAACAAATGTGTGGTTCATCCGCTTCCTGAAATGTAGATGAGATCTTGCACTGAATTAAAATTTGAGTGTTAAGAGTGTGAACTTCTGAAACTTGCAGAGGTTGATGTTAGCTGTCACTTAAAGGAAATGTCTTACTTTGCACTCTGAAAGCTTTTTTCCAGTTCTATACTTTGTGTTGTTTCCTTTGATAAGAAATGCCAGTACTTGAGCTTTGCACAGTCACGTGCCTGTTTGCCCTGGCAGAAATGCAGGCATTATCTAGTGGTAACTAAATATATCTTTACCTGTGTGGTGACACAGCTTTCCCCAGTATTGAGATTGGCAATTAATAGCTCTCACCTGACAGAATAACTTGTGTGAGTCATGAGGTGGAGGAGGAGATGAGTTGGAGCTGTGGCGGTCACTGTGAACTTTGTTGTAAATTCTGGTGTTATCTGTAAGATCTGTTCTAGAATGGTTCTGGTGCTGTTCCAGGAGAATGCAATGCAGCAGAATTTGATTTCCACCCACTCTGTTCTCTGAAAAAGCAATCTGAATCCCCTTTAATGTCTAATATCTATATATATATAATTATGTACATTTCTAATTTCTATAGTAAGCATGCCACAGTGTAATTGTATGATAAAAATCTCATTTGGGCAGCAGAGGTAACATAAGCCCACAGCTACACATGCCTCTACTTTACCTCCTTCCTACAGATAAACTGATCTCAAGTAATATCAGAAAAAAACTTCTGTGCCTCAGATACTTAAAATTCTGTCAAATGGGTAACATTCACTCATTCCATTACTTTATGCCCACTTACAGGAGCATGGTTGCACAACTTTTGGTTGTTTTGTCCCAGGCCTTCAGCCTTGCTGGGCCTGCTGGCATTCCTGCCAGCATCCTGCTCCACTCTGGCAAATCCCCCAAGACAAGGCAGGCTGGCATTGTTCAGTGCTTTGCAGTCCAGTCCCTGTGAAGATTGTAACAGCAAAGAGCTGGAGAGCTGCAGCAGTGGTGCTGCTGTGCTGCCCTGTGCCTGTTGCCTCTGGGCTCCAGTGCCTCTGTTCTGCCAGATAAACCTGCCTGCCTTTGCACCAGGCCATTGTTTCCTGTGCGTAGGAGATCCTGCACAGAAACAAAGCTGCAGTGGTCACTATTTATAGTGCAGAGCTAGTTCAGTGCAGTGGGTGGGCTTTTCACTGGCCTTGCTGAAATTTCGTAGCATCTGCAGATTCAAATTATTTTGCAGGTTTTTGTCAATCCCAGAATGGTTTGGGTTGGAAAGGACTTTAAAGCTCATCCCATTCCACCCTCTGCCATGGCAGGGACACCTTTCACTAGCCCAGGTTGCTACAAGCCCTGTCCAACCTGGCCTTGAGCACTTCAGGGATGGGGCAGCCACAGCTTCTCTGGGCCTCCTGTGCCAGGGCCTCAGCACCCTCACAGAAGTACCTTTGAAGTCACATTTCTTCTATAACTCATAAAAGTTTAGGAAGAAAAGTGAGTCTGGTACTAAATGTGGAGATGCCGTGTCCTGGATAGGAGCTGCGAGCTGCCATGGCTGGGAAAACACAGAGCCTTCTGTGTAATGAAAAAGGTACTGAATTAAGTGACTCCTGATCTTGCCTGTTTTGTCATGTTTATAAGGAATTACTTCAAATAAAAAAAGCATTTTCTTTTGAACTCCAGAAACAAGGACTTGGCTTATAAGTAAATTCAGCAGTAAGGGGCTGAAGAACAATTTTCCATCATCTTGCAGGACTCCCTGGAAGGGCTGTAGGGGTTTCTCTGTGTGTTGTGGAGGTGATAATGATTAATCCTTTTGCTCTATATGGGTTTGAACTAGGAGAACTAATAGTGTAACTTCCAGGCTGTGCGAAGACTTTGATCTACAGATTTCTCCTAAAAGTTGGGCAAGTAGATTAAAGATGTGGAGTCACAACTGGCTGTTAATGAGGAAAGGAATGAGAGCATGATGAAGTGGGAAAAATTACATTGCTCTGAAGGTTTCGTAGGTGTTGGCTGACAAGATGCTGAGAATACCAGGCTACTAAATTAAAAAAAAAAAAGGGCAAGAGTCACATGAGGGATGGTGCTGTCTGTGGAGCTTTTCAGTGAATTGAGTCAGTTAAACCCTGGTCTCCATCTTTCTGCTGCCATGTCCCTGTTCCTTGGTGTTCTGCAGACCCTGCTTTGCATGGCCAGCTTCATGTGATATAAAACATGTTGAGTTGTTTAAAGATATTTTTAGATCTTGAGATACTGCTGTTTACTCGACCTTCCAGCCGTCTTTCAGGAGCAGGTTTCCCACTTTTTCTGCAGCATTGTTTTGTTTTCCCTGGTCTGTGTCAGGAGCTTGGAGTACTTGGGCACAAAAGGTTAAATTCTTCTTTTCAAATGTTTGCTAGAAAACAATAGCTGTAAATACTAAGTTCAAAGATCCAGAAACATTTAGGAATTAGTTTTTTGCAGTGCTGAATTAGAATTATTAGAAATTCAGAGAGACTTGGGAAGTCTTAAGCAAATTACTCTTTACAAGGAAAAAAGGAGGTGGATCTGAGTCCCTTTAAAATGAAGCATTGCAGCCCACTGGATGTGCTCAGCTTGGCTTTAAGAACTATTCTAGGCTTCTGTGTGACATGAGTAAGTGTGTGAGTGGTCTCTCAATTTTGGCCCAATTTGGGCAGCTGTGATTTTGACACATCAGCTGCAAAGCTGAGGGAGGAACAAGGGTGTAAGCCTTTCTTTGGAAGTTTCAAAAAGTGGGGAAGCAAGTCCTGATCACAGGCAGGAATAGCAAAATTCACTTTATAAGATTGGGGCTGGAGATCAGATGCTAAGGGAGAAGTTGAAAGAAATGTTCCAGATGACTGAGGCTCGTGTCCATGTGGATCTGATCAGGGCCCCAGAAAGGCTGCCCCAAACATGTTGGGTTAGGCATTTCTGCTCCCCTGGGGAGGTGATGGGTGATGTTGAACTGCCATCACGCTGTGCTGAGGGCCTGTTTGTGGCTTCCTCCTAAGCTGCAGTTCTTTAATCTCTAAATAGTTCTGGATTGAAATGGTGAGATGCTGTTGCTGGGCTCTATCTGCAGACCTGTCTCTGCTCCTTGCACAGCAGTCAGCTCTGCTGCTGGGACACTGCATCCACCAGGTCAGGGGCACAGCTACTTGGGCAGTCTGTAACTCTCTCACACTGTGCCTTTTGTTTGGTGGGTGAAATCGACTTTTCCAAACACTGCATCTGTTAGAGTTACTTGTAGCCTGAGCTGGGTGTGCTGGGATCCTTTTGCAATATCAAGGGGATTAGGAGAAAGAAGGTAAAGGGCATAAATGGACTTTTTATGTCCATTCTGAAGTTAGAAAACTTAGAAAACTGACTTAATTCTAAGTGCCTGTTGTTGTCAAGTCCAGAACTTGTGTTTGACTTTAGAAGGCTTAAACTGGGACAAATTCTTCTGTCTAAAATGGCTCAGACTTAATGAGACTTGGCTCAGAGGAAGCTGGGAGGGCTCAGCCTGGAGAAAAGGAGGCTCAGGGGGGACCTGGCTCTGCACAACTCCCTGACAGGAGGGGGAGCCAGGATGGGGTCAGGCTCTGCTCTCAGTGGACAAGAGGAAATGACCTCGAGTTGTACTGGGGAGATTTAGATTAAATATTAGGGAAAATGTCTTCCCAGAAGGGTGCTCAAGCACTGGCACAGCTGCCCAGGGTAGTGGAGGAGTCACCACTACTCTGGATGTGTTAAAAACACTTGTGGATTTGGCATCTGGGGACATGGTTTAGTGGTAAACATGGCAGTGCTGGGGGAATAGTTGGACTCTGATCTTTTCCTAGTATTGATGTTTCTGTGATTTTTACCCTGCAGTTTTCATCTGCCCTTTCTCCAAGACAAGAACTCCTGAGGTTACTGGCTGTCAGTGTTCCAGTTCCTGTTTCAGAGGTGGCTGCTGTGAGGGACTTGTTGCAGACATTCAAATTAGGGAGGAATTCCAAGCAATGTTCTTCAAGAAGGCTGCAAAGACCTTCAGCATCTTTATGTTGCTTTTCCTGTTGTTAGAGCTCTGTGGCTGCAACTGTCAAATGCATTTCATGCTCTTACCTCACCACAACTTGCAAAAGCTGCACTTGACTTGTTCTGCTGAGGGTGAGGATCTTTGTGGCTTTTCAGTTATTTCCAAACCCTGTTGTGGAACCTGCCTTGGGTGGCTGCTGCTGGTGTGCAGTGTTCTCAAGAGACTGTGATGTCCCACATTGAGCCTGGTGCTGGTGTCCAGCAGTTCTGGAGTTGATTCTGTGCAATTCTGCACAAGTTGCTATAGCAGTGTCCTATGCTGAGTTACTTTTTTGTTAGATGTGTATATATTAAATGTCTATATCTATCTAAATATATATATCTTACCTGCTGTCACTGTCCCTGTTGTGTCACCCAGATTTTCACTCTTACACTGCCCTTGGCACTGAGCTTTGTGTTAAATTGGAAAAAAAAAATCCCTTCCTGCAAGAAGGGCCCAGTTTTCTTTTGCTCCCCCAAACTCAGTGTAGGACCAGCTGGATGCTGGAGCAAGAAACTGTGAGTACCCTGGATCAGCTACAGCTGCTGTGGAGCCACAGACCCCACTGTTCCCTGCTGAGTGGGACAGAATGGTTTTTGCCTTTTTTCTTCACAAGGTCTGTGGTGTGTTTGTGTGGAAGCAGAGCCCATGCATGCATGGAAGTGTCCCAGTCACGTCTCACTATGTTATAGAACAGTTTCTGCCATTGTCCACAAATGCTTTTGAATCTGGTGTTAATGCCTTGCAGTGAACATATGGCACCCAGAGATGGGGGTTCCTATTCCCTCACTTCCCTCATCATTCCAGCAAGTTACTGGCACTTCCAAGCAGAGTACTCCTGTTTCTTGTTTTACTTGTTGCTGTGTTTAGTGTTTATCTTCCTCTCTGTGTTTTCAAATTCTGCGCCTGTTTCTTTGCTTGTTCACTGCTGTTGCAGATCCCAGCAGAGTGTTTTGGCTCCAGCTTTGTCTATTAGAGCATATGTGCACTGGCTTTGTTACTGTCACTGCCTGCAAGTACTTAATGTCTGCTAAGTGTCTGCATGTGTTGGGTCTGCCTGAGGAGGCTGAGGGGGGCAGCTTGACCCCACACTGGTTTAGACTGTGTTTACTTTGGACTGGTTTTATTAAACACTCATACATGATCAGTGCAGGCACTTCTCTGAAGCACCTGAGTGCTGGTACACCCTTTTTTTTTTTTGCTAATTGTAGGTGCTGGCAGATCAAGAGTAATCCTTACTGTTGTACTTGTGGTCACCAAAGGCTTTTCTTGTTTAATCTTGTACTTCCTTGTGAAAGACGCTCTGATGTCTGTTGGAGACTTTAAATTTTTCACATCATCTTCCTCAGATGTGTGTGGTTCCAGGTATGAAGACAGCCAAGATTCCTATGTGAAACTCCCTCAGAACTCTGATTTGGAAGCATAATTTTTTGACTGTAAAGCTCCTAAATTCTTTCCATTGCCAGGTTGTTTAATGCTACCTTTTCCCCTTTGAATGCCTGCTGGCCTCCCCAGCTGCTTTTCTAAACTGTGTGCCATCTCCCATACTCAGTGTCAGTCTGCCTTGGTACAATTCATGTGGGTGGGTTCTTGCCACCTTTGGTTTGCTGACATTGTCACCTTTGTCATCAGCCTTGACTGAAATGTCTTCTCTGCCTTAATTCATGTAGCTCTTGCACATTCTCCATTGTACTCAAGTGATTGGCAGCTATTTCTGTACCTTTAAAATCCCTTATAGGAGCAGTTTTTTCTATGGCTCTTTATCAGGAATGAGTGGTTTAAAACACAAGTTTTAACTACAGTTTTAACAGACAACTCCATGTCTGTTCAGCCTTGGACTGTAAATTTTTAGTGTATTTTAAGTGATCCACAGGTGCTTAGATGGCTTTGTGTGTACTTGCTGATTCAAACTTGTCTAGTAGTAGCTTGGTGGGAGAGCTTTAGAGTGTAAAATCACTCTGGAATGCAAGTGCAGGTACCAAGGTACAAGGATCCCTGAATCCTGTGCCATTGCCCAAAGCTCATGAAGTGTCCTTGGAGCCTTAATGACACCCTGGTGTGTCTGAAAGCGAGTCCTGGAGCATATCTGGGCAACCCAGGGGGATTTCAGCTGTAGCAGAAGCAGGAAGCCTGACTAGGAACAAGATTTGCTAATTAAAACATTTTCTGCAGAACCAGCTTGTCCTTGCCTAGGCCCAGGGGTGTCAGGGCATGGTGGGAGGGGCAAGGGTTTATCTGAGGTGGCACACACAGTGACAGAGGGCTGTGCAGGGCTGGCACAGGGCACAGTCTGCTGAGTTGTGTGGGGGGTTTCATGCTGCTGCTGCTTGCCCTGGCAGAAACCACGGCTGAGTTCAGATCCTCCTGGGGGATCAGTCCTTGTGGTACTTTGTTTCACTACAATCAAGGAGCTGGGGCAGAGAAGCTGCATTTTCACCTCTCAGTTAGTGTTTTTTCTAAGAAAAAAGATAGGCTCTGTGGTTTTATACATTGTGGCAAAAAGTGTTTCCCAAGTTGCTCTGTTGTTGTCAGGACTTCACTTTCTCAAGCATTGAGGCCTGAGGCTGAGCCAGTCACCCCAGGCTCCCTTTACAGTCCGTGCAGAGCAGCAAGGGGGGGGTTGGGTGAGGTTACTCTGACCTATTTTAGGCACCTGCCTTAAGATAATGAACTTCAAAGCCTCACCCTCACTGCCTGTCAGTGCTACACTGGTGACAGGTCCCTTGTCAGCCTCCCCACCATGAGAATCCCACCTGCTGCATGTCCTGCCTGGAAGCAGGTTGTGTCCCACACTGCTGTCACTTGCATGCTGAAGCACAGGAAGGTACAGCCCAAATTTCTTGAGTGTGAGTCAGTGACTGCCTGAGAGCAAGGTGAGGCGTGTGAAACAGCACCTCAGCTCTGCTTTTCCAGCATTTCCAACAGCTGTGGTTTGCTTATCCTTCTTCTTAGGGTAGTCTGAGCAAGGATTTGGAGTAAGGCTTTACTCAGCTTTAATAGCAGCTAATGATAGGGTAAGTGACTTACAGAATTTTATTAATAAAAGTAATGCTGAAGGCAGTTGCACAACTGCAGGGGAGCTTCCATATTGGCTCCACATGCTCAGCAGCTGTTCTTACCTGGCTGTTGACAGTCCCCAATGGACCCGTGTGCAGCTGGGGGACTTCTGTCCTTGGCCACTGGGTTCCAGCCCACAGCTCAGGTTTCTTGCCTGCCCCCTCCGCAGGCCCCTTGCAGGGTTTCCTGTACTGACAGCTCCAGCCTGAGCAGTGAAGAGCTGCTGGGGTTCTTTGGCTGCCCTGGAGTGCAGGAGGGATCACAGGGAGCACTATGGAGAGGGACAGGGGCAGCTTCTGGAGGAAAGGCAGAGACGTATCCGGGCATCTCCAGATTAAAACCAATGGTTCTGTTGTAGCAAAAGTTGCCAGCAAAGTACCTGATTCCCCATCTGAGTGCTGCTGCTGAGCTTTACCCAGGGCACAGTGTGAGACAGGCGGTCTGGCCTGGCATCAGAGCAAGACTCAGTGCAGTGTCTGAGCTGGGAGCTGTGCTATAAATGTCCAGAGCCTGGTGTATTCAGAATACTCCATAATTTTGACCTGGATCTCAAGATCACAGTGCCTTGTTACTAATAGCCCTGTTTCTCAAGGACTGATGTGCATCACCATCTCTGGGAGCAGCTGGAAAATGTAAACCCCTTCTCTAGCCTTGATGATGACACTTGGACTGTGTTGCAGGTTTGTACAGGCTGTTGGTTTGCCCAGGAAAACTGGTTTGGTTTGATCTGTCAGAGATTCTGCTTATTAAATCTGTTTGTTCCCAGGAACCTATTTTCTTAAAGAGCAGAGAAGCTCAGCACATCTCTCCCTACCCTGTGTTCCTCTAAACATGTAGAGCTTTAATTAGGCCAGACTGTGCTGATGAAATGAGAGCTTTGGCTTCAGTGGAATTTCAGCTCCCTGTGTGGTGCTGATGGTCCCTGCATATGGTCGTGCACCTCTTGGGCAGGATTTCCTCCTGCTCCGTTCTGGGTTATTCTGGAGTGGAGCTTGTGGAATGTTACCATATTTCCCTGAGTATTGTTCATTGCAGAGCCTCTGTGAGCTGTTTGCTTGGCTGTTCCAGTGTCCCAAGAGCAGATATCTTCTGTCTGCTCAGAAGTCCAGGGTCTGGTGTTTCCTAAAGCTGCTCTTCTCAGTGTTCCTGTTGTGCCAAGCCAACGGCACCAGTGCTCAGTGGCTGCTGTGAAAGCTCTTGCTGCAACACAGATCAAACCAAACAGACCCAGACTGGGCTGGAAAGTGTTGGGTTAAGGGACTGGTAGCCAGCCTTTGTCTGAAGTGGAGAGCTGGTCTAGAATGGCAAGGGCAGGTACACAGAAGGGGGAAAGATTAACCTGCTCTTTACTCTGCTCTCATGAAACACCCACCAGCTGCAGAGTTGCATCTACCTCTGGGGTCCCCAACACAGGAAGGATGTGATGCTGCTGGAGTGAGTCCAGAGGAGGCCATGAAGCTGATCAAAGGCATGGAGCACCTCTCCTGTGAGGAAAAGCTGAGGAAATTGGGATTGTTCAGTATGAGGAAGAGAAGCTTTGGGGTCACCTAATTGTAGCCTTCCAGGACCTGAAGGGAGCCTACAGGAAAGATGAAGAAAGACTATTTACAAGGGAATGGCTTCACACTGCCAGAGGGAAGGGTTAGATGGGATATTGGGAAGGAATTCTTCCCCTGTGAGGGTGCTGAGACCCTGGCCTAGAGCAGGTGTGGCTTCCCCATCCCTGAAGTGTCCAAGGGCAGGTTGGACAGGGCTTGGAGCAGCCTGAGCATAGTGGAAGGTGTCCTGCCAATGGCAGTGTGGAACAAGATGAGCCTTGAAGTCCCTCCCAGCCCAAACCAGTCTGGGATTCTGTGATCTTCCTTGCAGTGTCTGAGTTAGATGTATAAATGCAAACAAGTCAATATGGGCTGTGTGAACAAGGTGCTCCAGGCAGGTGCTGGCCTGGTGCAGGAGAATGAAGGAGAGGTTTGCACTAGTAGGAAAGTTCACAATATGGTGCCCATTGAAGAAAACACAGAAGATTTGGTCAATATTCTTCCAGGCTGATGAGACTCCTGCAGTCAGATGGTGTGTGAGGAGAGCTGTGCTGCAGCAGCATGTAAAGGGACACTCAGATGTGAATGGTTCTGGACAGATACACTGTTTGGAGCTCCCAGCTGGGCAAGGATGAAGGAGTTGCCAAGAATAAATCCCTGATGTGGTGAAGAATGCTTGGCATCAGTTGGCAGCCTTGGCACTCCTCACCTTGGGCCAACCCCTTTAGATGGCCTTTGTACTATGTATTAGAGTCCTGCTCCTTTATTTCTCTGTCCCTGCTCGGTCTCTGCCAGCCCTGCAGCTGCTCCTGGGTTAACACTGAGCTGCAGCAAATGGGGGGACTTCTGCTCAAAGGGCACAAATGGAACAGGCTTGGAGAAAGCCCATCTAAATGAAAGGTGTTAATTAATGGCAGTGAACGGAACCATGAAGAAGGAATGTCTGCACTCTCATTCCAGCTGAGGGAAATCAGCTTTCCTTCCTGCAGCTTGTGCCTCTGACACTTGGGGAATTGGGTTTCTAAGCCAGACAGTGCAGTGCCACACTAATCCCCTGAACAGAACAAACACTGCAGATGTCACAGCAGAGGGAAAATACAGAGGAGGCAATGTGCAAAAGTACACATTTGTGGTGATGAATTGTTTTTGTTAGCAGGTAGCAAGGTTAGCAGGAAAGACAAGATGCCTGATGGGATACACAGACCTTCCAGGGCTTCCTGCTTACCTTAAATCTCCATCTTATCCACCCCTGAGCCACTTTGCCCTCCCTTCAAGGCACCTGTTTTTTATTCCTGGGTCATCCCTTCATCTCCCTGCTCTGCTCCTCTTCAGATCTTTGTAGCAAGTGCTTTTTCTCCTCCATCAGAACTACCTAAGTAAAACACCTCTGTCTGAGTGTTTTTTCATCACGGCCCCATGGGAGGCCTTCAGATGTGACAGAAGTAGCAGAAATAGTCCTGCTGAATGTGGTCCTTCAGCTCTGATGAAAGGAGTCCTCAGGGAATCATTGCAGAAAAGGATTTATTTGTGGAACACCGTAATCCACTGTTGTTCAAACATCTCTGCCCCTCAGGGACACTCAGACCCAAAGTTTCAAAGGTAGTGTTCTCCTCTCTGCCAGAGCCCCTCGAGCTTGGGATGTGCTGCAGACCAGCTGTTGGAAGCTGTTGAACCAGCTTAGTTTTCTCTCCAGATGGTGGCATTTGGTGATTTGTTCTGTAGGGTTTCTTGGTGTAAATGGAAGTACAAACAGATATGGTCCATTTTGCATCTATGGTTGAAGCTCCCTGTCTAAACCCGATCTTGCTCTTGTACAAGGAAAGGGGTACAGTGACTTCTATCAGATGTAGGTCAAACTCAGGGAAGGAAAAGGCAGGAGCCTCCTGGAAATTGGAGATGCTCCTGCTGGCTGAGGCTCCTCCGGGGCTCCCAGAGGCTAAGCCTGCTTCATCTCCTGAAGCCACATCAGTGTGTGACTCTGGGCCCACCCTGTCCCTGCAAGGGTGGGACTGTCAGAGGCCGGCTCGGAGCGCTGGTGCCGGTGCTGTGCTGCC
>JANPWX010000150.1:322870-384232 GCA_024734555.1 Trochalopteron elliotii | reverse complement strand
GCCCTGGGCCTCGCGCCTGGAGCGGCCCCACCGAGCCCCGGAGGAGGTGCTGGGGTGCTGCCCTCCATGTTGGCATTGTGGCGGTGTGGGGCCGGGGGAGCCGCTCCCCGCCGGCCCCGCCACGGCCTCCCCGGCCTCGGCGCACTTTTAGCACAGGGAACTGTTTCTCAAGTTGGACAAGACCAAACTCCGCAGCCGTGAGTTTGGTTGGTGGCTCTGCGAGCTGAAGCCTAGACAGACATGGCCACCATTTTAGAATGCAATCCACAGTGGGAAGAAGTAGTAAGCCTTCATCTTCATCATCATCATCTCGACCGATGGTGTAGTAAGCTCAAAATCAGGGTATGAATTGTGATTTCCCCTTGTTGGCCGACTCAATTTACTAAGAAATGCTGTAACGATCTTAGAACCGTAGTTTGGTGTAGTCCGAATTGTTAGTTTGTTTAAAGGTATGAACACCCGCACTGGTGAGGAGAGGGGCTTCTCGAAGTAAAAATCTAATTAAACAGTGTGTGAATCATCTCTATTTTGAGTGAATTGCTCTTCCCCTAAGTGGAGCGTGGTGCAAGTCTTGGGGTGGTGCAGCCGGGTAAGGCAGTTAACGTGACGGCAACAACTAGAATGTTAAACAGGCATTGAGCTTACATCTCCTCCAGCAAGGGGAGAAACTGACAGAACAGTTCTCTGGACTCAAGTTTTGTGAGAGAGACTTTGACTTCAAAGAAATAATGTTCAGAAGCACACGCTCCTCACTTTTGTGTTTTGGTTGTTGCTGGGACTCCTGTTGTGTCCATCCTTTTCCTTCTGAATTAAAATAGTAACTTGCTGAGTTAATGTCTGAGGTGGCAGAAGTGTTTGTAGCAGAGTGAATAATGTGAATCTTGCTGGAGAGGAAGGAAGGTTTCAGCTCTCTGGAGGAAGAATTCCCCCCCACCACCACTGCTGTGTGAAGATTGCTCTTGAATTTGTGTCCTGGTAGAATGTGCCAGGGCTTCTTTTCATGCAGAGCAGCCAGATGCTCAGAGTTAAGGGGGTAGATGGTTTTCGTTACAGAGTAACCACTGAAGTTCTGTAGTATTTATTAGTAGATGTTTTGGGGTTTTAAGTTGCCAACAGTGTTTCAGCAGCTGTGGTCAGAACTGCTTTTTTTGTTCGGTGGGGTTTTTTTGGGGGGAGGTGGGGGTGTTCACTTGTTTGGATGTCTTTTGTTTTTGAGGGGGGTGTCTTTTTATTTGTTTTAGAAACATCTCATCTAAGAAAATCCCATCTTTCTTGGCAGCTTGTGTAAAAAGCCAAAACCTTATCAGAAAACTGCTTGTAGGATGTTATCTGTTGGAGATCATAAATCAACAGCCCTCCAAAGGACTGAATTACTTATTGCAACTGCATTTTCAGCCGCTCTCATCTTCTCTTCCTGAAGGGGCAGGTATTGGACCAGACATTACACCAGGTGGTGTGCCTGCCTGGCCGTGTGATCAGCTCTTTGAGCATATTTAGAAACAAGATGAAAATAGTTGGAGCTGCTGAGGGCTGAGCACGGGTAGTTCTGTGGAGCCTGGCTTTGGGAGAGCTGAGCTCCCATGGCTTTATCTGCCCTGGATAATGCCTGGGATGACTTGTGAAGTGCGTGGTTGGTTCAGCGGCCTGGAGCATAGAGGGAGCTCTTCCAAAGCGACCAGAAAAGCCTTTAAGTTGACGTAGTTCCTGGCCTTCCCCCTGTGATCAGGAGCCGCAGTGAATATTCAGTTATTGTTCTTTTTGGTGTAATCGAGGGGTCTGTAATACTGTGAGCTAAAGACTGTACTACCCTCTGCACAGCAGTGTGTGTGTTCCAGCTGGATGCCTTGTTTGGTGATGGCTGAGGTTTGGAATCTTCCTGATCTGAGGGAATCTCTTGCCGGCGTGCGCAGCCTGGTTACGTGCCGGGGAGCAGGTAGGCAGCACCATTAGCTGGCAGGATCTGTGCCGAGAGAGGAATTGAAAAGCTGATGGTTGGGTTGGCATTATTTTAGCTTAAACTCTGCTGTGTAGTTATCAGCAGTTGAATTTTCTGTATAGGAGCAGCAGTATGGAATAGTGTTGTGTGAGGCTGGTGGTGCCCAGCTGTAGCTTCCCCATTTGCTCACAGGCAAGTCCTTGCTCCAGAGTTGGCTTTGATGCTCCAGCACTGGAACATGCACAGGAGAGCTCCCTGGGCTCTGAAGGACAGGCAGCAGGGCTTTCTCTGGTCCCTTTTTGCTGGCATTAGCTGGGAACCAGGTGGGCCCAGAGAAAACCACACCTGCAGTGGCTTCTTGTGTGGCAGCTTTGGAGGACAGTGACCTGTTTAGTGAGGGGTAACCGAGGTAGCTGATGGGCAGAAGACATGTGGGAAGACAGAGAAGTCTGGGAGATTGCTGCATGTTCACAAGATGAAAGTCCAGGAATATAACAGGAGGTGCAATTTCTGCATGGCAGTTTCCAGCTGAGCACTCAAAAGGAGTTTTCTTCCCCTTCATTCCTGTTCAGTTTGTTCCAACCATCAGCAATGACTGAGTTTTGTTCTTATTTGGGGATTCTGAGATGCTGCAGTGACTGGTGGAGGGTGCAGCAATAACCAGCTCACTGGCACTGTTCTCTGTGGCATTTTGTCAGCAGTGTAGAGCATGAGTAGAATCCCATTGGCAGCAGAGTGCTCGGATGGTGGTTGTTCCTGGTAGTTAATGAACTGCATAAAGTAGAGACTTAAATTTGAATTTGTTGCAGATCTGTGAGGGAAGGGGCAGCTGGATGCAGGAAAGTGGGTGGGGTACAACTTGCTTGCAGTTCATCAGGTGCCATTTTGTGGTTAGAATTTTCTTCTATGAGCCAAACCCACCTTTTATTAGGATTTCTTCATTTAAGCAGTATCTGGCAGTTTGGAATAAACTAAGTTTACTCCAAAAGTTGGCATGTCAAGTGGCAGCCTTATATTCTAGAAGCTTTTGCTGGCTCTGCAAATCAGTGGGGGCACTTAGGGGGTCAAATGGAGAATTGCTTGAGAATGGAGTTCATAATGGAAGGAAACAGTAACAAATGTGAAGATTAGCTTCAAGAGCTAAGGGTAACCTGTGGAGCAGGAGTGATACCAAATGCTCCAAGCCTTTCTTGAAGATGGACTCTTCCTTCACTTTGTTGCATCGTTGCTTTGCTGCTGTGAAGAAATAATAAATGATGATTACTTAAGCCTTACTTACCATATAAACGCATTTCAAAATACAAATTAAACAATGTATTAGAAACATCATAACTTCCCCAAGGTCAAGCATGAAAATTGAGAACATCCAGGCTGAATTTCATTGCTCTAAATAACGTGGACATGGAGAAGTACTGTTAAGGCTTCCAAGTAACTTAAACCAAGCACTTAAACATTGGAAAGTCTGTATTAGCAGAACTGGAATTTTGAAGGAGTTGACACTAGAGTTATCAAAATTATTGGCTCTCAATTTTCATTAAATCCTGGTGAATTTGAGAACAGGGGGAATTTACTTCCTTAATGGTTTAAGTTCTTTGTGGGTGTAAGAGTTGACCCCCTCTAGCTCCAGAGTGGAAGAATGTCTGGAATAGTCCCAGATAGGAACTTGGAAGGTGACAGTATGGAATACAATTGTATGAATACTGCTGTGGTCAAATTAGTTTTATTTTTTACCATGAGACCGTGTATTTGGATAAGTGACGTGTGTTGTCATTGTCTGAGATCTAGAAATTACTTGTGTTCAGTATTCTAATTATGGGAATTACTATTGTGCAAAATTAATACACCAAATCACAAATTATTTCAACTACTAATGAGTGTTTGTAATGAAGGAACCCTTTCTAATGGTGTCTCACAACCTCAAGCCAAGGGTATGTAATTTTCATTACAAGTCTAGAAGAGCAAAAGCTGTGATTCTGAATGGAGTAATGGTGCTGGCTCGTTGCTTTACAGGGATCCCAGTTGCCCAATAAACAATGGATATTATGAAACAGTAATCACTTAAGTAGGACTCAATGAGAAGGTTTACCTTTGGAACAAAGGAGCATAGAGCATCTTAGAGGAGGAAGAAGTGTAGAAAAATAACTGAGGATCCCTGTGAAAAGCAGGGTAATGGTGGACTGGGAGCTCTGGATCAGCCAGTGCATGCAGCTCTGGAGTTTCTCAGTGGTAAATGGGAGGATTTTACCTCTGTGGTAGCACAAGAGTAGAAAATTCTGTATTCAGGATCCCACACTCATTGGAGGATTTTAAAAAGATTTGACAACTGGAGAGGGCACAGAGAAGCATCAGAAAAGTTTGGCACATGAAAGAATGAATTTTGAAATATTTAACCTTAGCAGAGCCTGAGTGGTGAAACCCAAAGGCTCAGGGCTTGGGAGAACTGGACCTGCTCCTCCAGGGACATATTTTGAGGAGCAACATTGATTTAAATGTTGTTTAAACCTCTTAAGGTCTCTTTAGGCTTTTCATTCTGCTGGTTGCTTGATTTATTTTCATTTTTATGGAGAAAAAGAACACACAAAACAAAAAAAAAACCAAACAAACAAAAAAAACCCCCACAAAAACAAAACCAATTCAGCTTTGGAGGAACTTGACTGAGTGTTCTGGCAATCTGGTCCTGGAGCCGTAAAACAAACCACCACTAAACCAGGAATTAATACAGAGAATTGTGATACATTGTCTAAAACAGGAAGCTGCTGGTGATGATCCTTCAGATTTGATAACACACAGAGGCTCAGTCAGTTGATTTTATCAAACAGTAAATACAGAGATAACTCAATTACAACACATAAGAGAGCTTCAGTGAGAGAAACCAAAGGTGCTGCCACGTCTGTCGGTCCTGGCGAGCCAAGCCTGAGCTGCTGGTCCTACTGAGCAGGGGCCAGGCTCAGGTGAGTCAGGAAACAGGGCATTTCTGACTGAGGATCAGTGAAAAAGGGAAAATGAAGGCTATAAAGTGGTGGATCTGCCACTTTGGGGAATTTTGGGATCAAGAATGAATGAGGTTTTGGGAGGGGAAGAGATATTTCAGTGTTGAGGTTCCTGTTCCTCTGCTGTCAATTCATGTGAAGAAAAATAGATCAGCTACCAAAGGTCATTAGGAAATGTTGGCTTTAAATGAAGCCATATTCATCACAGGGGTCACGTTGTGGAATTAGGTAAATTCAGAGTAGGTTATTTAGTGACCTCTAATTAGCAAGAAAATATGCAAAAGAATAAGTTTTTTTAGTTTATTATTTATTTTGCTAATGGCAGTGGCCATGCACAAGGTCACCATGGGTGATTTCTGCTCTCCAGAAACACTGAAACATTGAGGTGGGCTTAAAAGACAATGAGAATTTCCTCTCCTTGCCTCATTTTTTTTCAGTGAGGGATTTTCAACACACCTCCTTCAGCTCTTTGAAAATTTAAGGTGAAACAGTTTAGTCCAGAACTTTCCATATGGGGCAAGAATAACATAGATAGAATTTCTGTAGTTTTTTGTTTAAGATTAGTCGTTTATCTAACAGCTGGAAATGGAGTTTAAAACTAAACATGGCTCCCTTGCCCAGCATTGAAACCAAAGCTGCCAGTGGATGGAAGCAAACCATGCCACGGATGCATTAGGACCTGCTTCCTCTCAATCCCAGATGACTGGGTTATGTCTGAGATATGCTGTGGGGAATGCTGTGTCCATGTCCAGGAGAGCAGGTTGAGTGTTTTTAGAAGTCAGGAGGAGCTTGTGGGATATTCCAGCCTGTCACCCCTAGGAGTGTCTGAGTGAAAGGTCTTCCTTGGGAGCAGGTGCTTGGCTGGGATGGTGAATCTGAGCAGCTGGAAAGGGAGGATGTTGTGGAGAGCCAGGGCAGTGGATGGTGGGAGCTGCAGGGAATCCCTGTGCACCAGAGTCTCCACAGCTGCTCATGGCTGAGGCTGGTGGAGTTGTCCATAGCTGTTCTGGATGGCTGGATGGTGAAATTCAGGTCTTGTCCTAATCTGATTACAGTGGGAGTGAAATGGGGGTTTGAAAGCTGCCAGTTACAGCTCTGAAGAGGGAATGGACTCACTCCAAGGGCTGTGATGGGACAGCCCAAGGAACAGAGTGCACTGTCTGTGCCAGTCACACACACTCCAGGAACCTTCTGGGGATCAGAGCAAAGGTCTGTCCATGGGCAGCCCTGTGCCTTGAGGGGACGTGGCAGCAGCTCTTGTGGTCTGGTGCCCTCAGACACCCACAGCTGGGTCTGGGCCCAGCCCTGATGGATGCTCTGTTTCAGGGTCTTGGTCAGTGCCCTGAAGTGAATCAGGGATCTGGGATTTGCTGATCCCAACAGCCCATCCATCCCCAGCTGTACCTGCAGTGCTGCTGGTACAGTGGTGGTGTATCTGTTCCTTGCATGCAGGTGCCTCCATGGGGAGGAGCCTGGTATCTCCTGTGTGTGAGCCTGGCTGCCTCTTGTATTCACAGGTTCAAACCCTGTGTATAGTTTCTGTCCTCTCTGCCTTTGGATCCCAAGGAGCAGCTGGCCCTGATGCTGGAGAATCATCTCCAGCTTACCTGAGCCTTTATTTCTCTCCAGGTCTGGAGCTGGCACAGAAACACTGGGATCTAGAGAGGTGATTCCCACTGTACATTCATCCTTGGCTGTGGTTCTCAAATGGGAAGGATCTGTGGTTGTCTCTGTTCTCCCTTGCTAGTCTGCAATACATAACAGAGCCCAATTTTGTCTCAATTAGGAAATACTCCACCAGGTTTCTTTTTGGAGAGTTCTGTGCATGAGGTGGATTTAGTGCACCCAGGGTCCCTTACTGACAAGGAGGATTTCAGGGGGGTTGATGGAAAAATCTCCTCCATTCATAATGACCAAGGACTGTTCATCACAAGCTGGGTTAGCTGATGATTGGAGTTCCCAACTAATGTTAGCCTTTAACAGGGTCACAGAGGGATTAGTTCCCCTTAGACAGGAGCTTTGTGGCTGACCCACTGGCAGCTGATAATGGCTTTGTGTGGATTCTGCCATCTGAGCTCCAAGTGTGTTTTTAATGTAGTCATAAAACCAGGAGACAGAAAGGGACCTCCTGAGTCACTGACTGTGCTCCCCTCCTCTTGGAGGCAGCAATCATGGAACACCTTTGCTAAGGCAAGATCATAGATGTGGGAACAAAGAATGTAGGTCAGGCTCACAGGGTGGGCATCCCAGGAAGGGGGGAATTGCTGCAGTTCACTGAATGAATGTGTTTCTCTGGCAAGAATTGCTAAGATATTCCTTTGGATCTTACTATGAACTGCTGTCTAGCAAAATAATGAAAGGGCTGTCTTTTTTTGTGTGTCTGACACGGGAGAGACTGCAAGTAAAACGCTACTTGCAGTTTTCAAAAGATGCTGAAAAAATATGAGAGACTTCAGAAAAAAAGCCCAAGGAAAAAAACCCTTTTATTTGCAGGACTGGAAAGCTGGTTCTGTAAAGAGAAGGAAAAAGGTATTTGTTTATTGAAAAATGTCTTGAAGCATTTCTTCCAGGAAGGATTCAGGAGTAGCTGCTTTGGCAGCCAGCAGACAAGGGATTTGGTTATAAAGGACATGAGGATAAGGGAGGAAGGAAAGCTGAAGCCAACTAACTTGTAGAACAGCTTACCAGGGACAGTGGTAATTCTTGTTCACTTGAATTCATAGGGGTGGGGGTGGTTAAATTTTAATTGTGAGTTTGGGTGAGGTGCAGGTTTGCCAGCTGAAATGCAGTGCTCTGAAGCCTGACATCCCTGGAGCAGCTCACTTGGGAGCTAGAATGTGGAATATCCATAATATCACAGAAATAATTCTGCTGACCATTTGTAGTTCACATTACTGCTTGAAATATTAATGTGATCCTTAGATGTGCCTTCTGCATGGCTGGATTTGTCCCTCCAGTTTGGAATTTTGAAGTCAGTCTCATTTTTGCCTGGATTTGATGACAGCTTTATAAGAATTGCAGGCTAAGGTGGACACAGGATTTTGTTTGACCCTTGCAGGCTTATAACAGTCAGGGATGGACAACAGAACACAATAGAGTCATTTCAGATGAAGAGTCCTGTGGAGTAAGAACTCCTGATTTTTTTAGGAAATTGATGTTTTCTTGCTTTCTGTGTGTACTTAATGCTCAGCATGGCTGCTGGAAGACACTTAAAACTGAACTTCTTAAACTTTTTAAATTCATTTTTTAAAACAGGAAAATCCAAACCAGTTCCTTTGCGGAGCTGGATGGAGAGGGCAAGTCTTACTGATTCCCAGACATGAGCTTTAGGGAAGAGGGCCTGGAGAGCTGGGGGTGGGGGCTGGTCTCTTCCCAGCAAAGCTGCTTATGTGGCTCAGCAGCTTGGCGAGTGAATCCTGCACAATGAAGCTCCCTCTCGTGGTGCTGCTGCCTTTCCAAGTGCATAAAGGCATTTCTGTCACACAGAAATGTCTTTTCATGGGCCTGCAAGTGAGCATTGCATTTGGCTTGGTAACTTGTGCTTCGAAATGTGTCCAAGTTTTTTGTTGAGTCAATAATACTTACTAAAGAAGGGTTGAAAATATCTTGTTTAGGACTTGAGGAACTTGCCATACTGTGGAATAGAGAAAGATAAATATTATCCTTGTTGGTTATATCAACTTTGAGTAGTTTGGATGCTCCAAAATAAACTTGTTGTGACTTTAAAATGACTCAGTGACAGTCAGGATGGACTGTCTTCTACACCTGCTGTCATTTCTCCAGATGGTGAATGGCTGTGGGTCTGTAACAGTGTCATCTGACACAGTCTGTGTTCAGTGGGACATACTATAGTGTGTTTGTAAAGCCAGCAGTGGTTTTTTAATAACCTAATGTGACATATTATATATATATATATTCATTTATAATATATATATAATGTATAATATATATTATATATATAAATTTATAATATATATATAATGTATAATATGTATATATTATATATATTCGTTTCCATCAGCTCTACCTGCACTACTGCAGCCTCACCTCAAGTCCTTGGTGCAGTTTTGAGCACCACAATATAAAAAAGACATGAAGCCATTGGAGAGCATCCTAAGGAGATGGTGAAAGGTCTGGAGGGAAAGCCTCATGAGGGGCAGCTTGGTTTGTTCAGGGTTTGTTTGAGGTCCCTTGGTTTGTTCAGCCTAGAGGAGACTGAGGGAAGACCTCCCTGGGGTCTTCAGTGCCCTCATGAGGGACAGCAGAGGGACAGGCACTGATCTATTCCCTCTCATGACAAGTGACAGGACTCATGGGAATGGCTGGAGCTGAGCTGGGAGACGTTTAGGTTGGGTATCAGGAAAAGGCTCTTCCTCCAGAGGGTGCTGGGGCACTGAACAGGCTCCCCAGGGAATGGCCACAGCTCTGAGCCTGTCTGAGTTCAAGAGGTGTTTGAACAACACTCCCAGGCACAGGGCAGGACTGCTGGTGTGTCCTGCACAAGGCCAGGAGGTGGGCTTGATGATCCTGATGGGTCCCTTCCAACTCAGCATATTCTATGGCATCTGCTTAAAAACCTCAGAAGCTTCAACCCAGTGTAGCCAATTTACCATCAGCCAGCAGAAGCTCTTGCAATGAGTTTCTCCTTTCTAAAAGTGAAACACTTTAAGGCTATTAAATGTTTGATTCTGGTTG
Organism: Trochalopteron elliotii; assembly: GCA_024734555.1. Lineage (NCBI taxonomy): Eukaryota > Metazoa > Chordata > Aves > Passeriformes > Leiothrichidae > Trochalopteron > Trochalopteron elliotii. Next base: position 374,611 of record JANPWX010000150.1, on the reverse strand, counting down.
ATGAACCCATCTGCCTGATAGGCTGAAAAGTCACCTCCTGAAAGTGTTGAATAAATGGAGTTCCCAAAGCTTATCTTTGAGAAACAGCTGATGTGCCATCAGGGCGTCCTGGGGTGTGCATTGGTCATTCAGTCATTGGTAAACTTCAAAACTGCAGATGTAGGAAATGCCTGTTATGGCAGCTTGTGGTGTCTGGACTCATATTACTCTTCCAACACAGTAGGTGGCTGGTGCTTTGCCAGAGCCAGTGTCTCTGGCCAAACAGGAAAGACTGTCCCCAACCATACACCAGTCAGTAATAAATAGACACATGGAGATCATGGAGATAATCAGCTAATTCTGGAGCAGGATGTTTTGGGTCCCATGCTGTGAACGAGGTTTTTCTGTAAGATCTGCACATAAACTTTCTCATTTGCTTCCATAAGCAGAGGGGCCTAGCCTGCTCTGTGCTGTCTGACATGGATTTGGTCTGTGTGTGCCCTAGGCTCCCCTGGAACTGGATTTCATTAGTCTGAGCATGAGCCAGAGCCTGTTGGAGCAGGTGGGGATCCTGTTCCTCCTGTTGTGCCCAGTTGCATGCAGGCTTTCCTCTGGGCTGTGCCCAGAGCAGCAGCCTGTGCCAGCAGACATGTGGCCAGACCAGAAGAGTCTCCTGTGCTGTCCCCTTCCTTCCTTGGCTTCCCTGACGTGTTGCCAGTGCAGTAACTGCAGGTGGTGGCCCTGAAGCACAGCCTAGACTGTGACAGTTTCAGAGATGGCATCATTGCCTATGTGAGCTGCATTCTTGCCCCTGTTCATCTTATTCCTGGTTCTTGTCCCCTGCAGAGCCTTACTAGAGGATCTGGTTTGGGGTAATGCACAATCCACCCCAGGGATAGCCTTGACTTACTGCTTAGCAAAGCCAGAGGCAGCACAACCCTCTTGGTTTCATTTACTCTCAGCCTAAGCAAAGCTCCCTACAGTTCTTCCTTGGGCACTTTAATTCAGTCCCCAGTGTCTCAAGGGTCCTGTGTGTCATCACCACTGTCCCCTCCTGGTCTTGGTGCCTGTCTCCTGTCTCCCTGTCTTTGGTACTCTGGAGCAGGCTCCAGAGTTGTGACTAATGATGTAACCAGCTGGTTCAGCTTGAGAGTCAGATTTGGCCTGTTGAAGTACAATACTTCAAATCCTGCCCAACTGTTCCCAGTTCTGTTCCTCATCTTACAGCTTGAGAGCCCTAAATGATTAATCAGACAACAGGATATTAGAAAAGAATGTTTGTTCTCTTCCTCAGACTTGATGGTTTCATTGCATTTGGTTTTCTGGCATAGGGAATAGGCAGTCAGAGAAGGGTTAGTGTTATTAAGTTTCTCAAGAACATGTCTTTGGGCACCAGGCAGTCTTGTGGTTAAAAGCAGGAGAATAATCAAGAAATGTGTCCCACTGGTCAAGGATTGAATGTTCTCTGGATAATTTGTCATCCTGACCCCCTACCATTGTCTAATTTCCAATTCAAATGTTAATTTCAACTGGGATTGTCAAGTTGTGATGTTCTGCAAGTGCCTTGCAGGATCAGAAAACTTCTATTACCAATTTTGAGGTCTGGATTAGTCAATGCAAGCTTGGTAAAATGTATGGATTCGTGGCCCTCTTTGCACTTCAGCTTCTCCATACTCTTGGTGAATCTTGCTTGTTATATGTTTGTAAGATAATTGCTTTAGAAACCATGTATGGTTGGTTTTAACTCCAGTTTTCATATTCTCTGGGAATCTAAAATAAAAAATACTGTGTTTATGATGCTAGTCTGACTTCAGTTGCCTCAGTCACCCAATGCTGAAGAAAGGTTTTTCTTTTTCCTGAATCAAAGCTCTGTCTTACTCCACTGTCAGTAGCTCACTTGTGCATTATCTTCATTCTGTAATTAGTGGTAATAAGATAACTTTATATGTAATAAATTCCTGTCAAGTTTAAATCAAATCTAATTTGGTTTTGTAAAGTTGTGTATTGCCAAACCAAGCACGTGCAGTAGATGTCAGAGATCTAAAAGATAAAACAGCTTTATAGTTGTGTTTATAAATAACACTTAGGTTGCAGGCATTTTATCAAAGTAATAATAATCTTTTTTTTAAATTGGTCATTTTCCAACTCTTCCTGAATGTTTGCAGCCAAGGAAGTTGTCATGCATTGGCACAGGTTGCCCAGGGCAGTGGTGGAGTCACCATCCCTGGAAATGTTTGAAGGATGTGTGGATGTGGCACTTGGGGACATGGGTTAGTGGTGAACATGGTGGTGGTGGGTTAAAAGTTGGACTCAATGATCTTAGAGGGCTTTTCCAGCTTTTATGATTCCATGATTCTGTGGAGGCTTACAGTGCAGGACAGGGCTTCAGTTCCAAAATGTAAGTGATTTTGTGGTTCCATTATCTATTTTTGAGGCAGTGAAGTGTTCTGAGGGGAAGACAATGGCACTCACTGAACATATCTCACCATTCCTGCTCTCTGGACTCGTTCCTGGTGAGGGGATTTGGGTGTCAGCTCAGCCCTGGCTCCCTGACAGGCCGGGGTGTGACCGAGCCCCCTCTGCACAAAGTTCCATGTTCTGGTGGGGCTGAGTAACCTCTGGATCCCACGGGGGCCTCTTCATGCTTCAGGCTCCCCTGGCTTTTCACTGTCACAGAAACTTCTTTCCTTTTCCTGGTCTTTTGATGGAACCCTTCTGTTTTCCAGGACTGGCAGCCTCCGTTCGCGTGTGATGTCGACAAGCTCCACTTCACACCGAGGATCCAGAGGCTCAATGAGCTGGAGGTAAACTGGAAAGCTGAGCAGTATTTCTGCTCCCAAATGTGTCTGTGTGTTTTTGGGAGGTGATGTCTGCCAGAGCTGGCCATGAGCTGACAGCACTCTGGACCATGAACAGCAATTTTTGATTAGCACGGAAATTCATCTGTTTCAGAACCTAGTTAGAAACATTCCAGGCATAAAAGTAATGTCAATGCTCATTAAAGGAACGTAATTTAGGCCTTTTCCACACATGTGCTTCTAAGTAGTTAAATTGTCCAGGGCCGTAGATCTGTGTCTGTGTTTTGCACTCCTACAGCATCTTTAAAAAGGAAAAGAGATGAAACACTTGGTGTGCTTTAAAAATAGCCAGCCTTTTGAAAGAAACAATTGCAAAATCTGGATTCAGTTTGTGGAAATTTGCTGTTCACAAGCACTTTCATTCAGTGCTTCAATGAATTGACACTGAAGGGGAGTGTGAGGAGTCCTGGTTGGCTCAGTGCTGGTGCCATTTGGGATGATGGTGACTCTGGGCCTGATTATTCTCCTGATTCTTGGTTTTTAAAGTCCTGACGTGGTCGTGTGAAGTGCTGGGGAAGGGCTCAGATGCTGGCTTGGAATGCTAAGAGAGGGATTTGTGTGACCACAAGCTGTTCAGAGCTCCCTGGAGTTTGCAGACAAGCTAATCTGTACAGACATGGGCAGTTTTTACCTTAAGATTAGAAAATGTGCTGGAAATAAAATATATCAAAATTTAAGTTACTGCTCTTACATAGCAGCAGTGCTGTGATTTTACTGTGATAATTGCTGTGCAACCAGCCAGGCTTTCCCCCTGTTTTGGTTGTGAGTGAGAAGGGATAATAGAAAAAAAACTTTAAAAATTTTCTTTTTAAAAAAATACTAATTATTGCAAATAAACCAAATAGTAATAAACAATTGCAATAATTAATGTAGTCAATGCAATAAATCCTGATAATGCAGCTGGTTTAGAGAGTTTTTAGCAGTAGTAACTTACTGTTTGGCTCTTCTCCAAAAGTACTTTTCTCAGTGCAGTAAAAGGTAACCAAAAGTGACTCAAGAAAAGATACAGGTGCCATCAATGGTATCTGCATGTAATTTATTTTTATTCAAATGATGAGAGGGAAAAATGCAAAATGACTCTTGCAGAGGGCAAAGCTGGGCAAGCAGCTGTGGCTGCAGTGCTGTAAACCTTATACAAAACCTACATCTGCTTTTAGCATGCAGTTCACTTGTTTGGTTGGTTGCTTTCAGGCCCAAACTCGTGTAAAGCTGAATTTTCTGGACCAGATTGCAAAGTTTTGGGAGCTTCAAGGATGCACACTGAAAATTCCACATGTGGAGAGGAAGATCTTGGATTTATTTCAGCTGAACAGAGTAAGACCATTATGGAAAAACTATCCTGAAAACCTGCTGTGTTACCTCAATTCCTGGGATGGTATCACAGCTGATCAGGGAAGGTTTTGGAGTATATCTAGGCTGGAAAAAGTATTCCTTTGTTTAAGCTAACATAGTTAATGGGACAGTAAGAGTAAGAATACATTATCAGGGAAAGACAACAAGTAATACATTATCGTGGAAGTTTTCCTGTGAGCTAAGAGTTCATCTAAAATTTACAGCTCTTCTTTAAAATTGAACTTGGGTATACTGGTCAAGAATAAACTTAGGTTTAATTGGAGAACGCTCCTGAACAATGATAAAAGTGAGAGAAAAAAAATTTCCATTAGAAATATGGAAGAAAAGGAATCCAGGTACTTTTAGGATGAAACTTGTTAAACTTCTGGAGAAGTCAATGAATACTGATAGTAAGAGATGGGATTCTCTGAAAGGATATGTTCTTTCTCTTTATGTTTAGGGCAGTTTTTACTGGGAATTTTTGAGTTTATTTTATAACACTTGTGACAGTGAAAAAAACTGAGTGTCCTGTGCTAGAAAGTTGTGTTGGGATACAAAGTGACAAATTGCAGCCAAATAAGTTCTCAGGGTAGTCTGTGTGACTGCACATGGAACACAGGTGCTGACTTTTTTGTAAAGTAATTCAACAGGTTTATAATTCCTGAATAGGTTATGTGTTACATATTCCAGTTATTGCCTTAAAAGAGCTCCAATGTCACGTGTAGTTTTTTAAATCTATATTTTCGTGGTTTAAAATGTCAATTGGAATGCTGTCCTGCCTTTTTCCTCACACGCTGGTAATTTTACCATTAAATATGTGACCATTTTATTTTCACTTTTTAGCTAGTTGCAGAACAAGGAGGATTTGATGTGGTTTGCAAGGAGAGAAAATGGACCAAAATAGCCACGAGGATGGGCTTTGCTCCTGGCAAGGCCGTGGGCTCGCACATCCGCGCGCACTACGAGCGAATCCTCTACCCCTACAACCTGTTCCAGTCAGGAGCCAGTCTCTTGGTAAGCTCTGCTGAAACCAGCTGCTCAGTTAATGTAGCAGCCAGTCTGGGAGGGTTCTTTTGATTTCTGGAATGTTTGTGAAGCTGCATTTCGTGCTTGGGGTCATGCAGGTGACCAGATGCCGTGGTCGGCAGTTCAGAAAGCCATGGGCAAACTTTTCATTAGAAGTCAAGTTTTTAGCAGTAGTCCTGCTTTGAACAGTGTCTGTTGGTAATTTCCCTCTGCAGTTTACAGAAGCCTCGTGATAAGGGACGTTCCTGTGATGATTTCTGTAAGGCCAAGAATATTCATGGAACATTCCAGATCCATCTCTATGCCTCTGTGGGCCCGTGTCATGTGCCCGGAGTGACTGAGGGACTGTGCCAAGCCAGGCAGTGTTGTGGCACGTTCACTGAGGGGGACAAGTTGCAGAAAACTTCCTGGCTGCTCTCTTGATGTTAACAGCGTGACTTGGGATTTTTTCCAAGCTTAAATCTTCATCCTTCCTAGTCATCAATCTTTGCTTTGGCCGTTAAAGCAAAATTCAGGTTCACTGAGAGTGGAGGCCACATAATCTCTAATGAGGAATAGGTCTGTTCTTTTAGAGCAGCAGTCATTTATTTGGAAAACCAGAATTGGTTGCAGTTGCCAACATCCATTTTTATTTCTTTGAAATGCTCTTTCTGTGATGATCTTTCAAAGACAGGAGTGCTGACCTTTTTTAAGCAATAAATGCCCTAATCCTGTTACAAGCAATATCTCTGTGTACAGAAATCAACGTAGGCCTTTATACAAAGCTACCAAAATGAGTAAGGAATTTGATCTAAGTCCAGAGCAGTTAGAATTAAATTTTTTATTTAGGCAGTGACAATCATTTCTCAGTGAAGAACAGCTAAATTCTTGTGGCCCTTCAGAAAAAGGGTCTTTTGCAAACAAGATAAGAACAAAATAGAGTTTAAGATAAAAATCTTCATGCTAAGGAAACTGCTGGATCAAAAATATTTTGGTTTCCCTCAATCATTCGTGTTAAGTAATGGAAAGCAGCACCATTTTGTAAAGGCATTTAATTAAAAACTTGGCATTTGTGTTAGGTCTGAAAACTGTGATTTCTCTTCAGAGTTTTTATTGAGTTTGTGTGTTTGTTACACCTGTCTTTGCTGCCATATTTTTGAGGTGCCACTGCACAGCGAAAGATCTAATTAAAAGCTGTAAAACACTGAATGTGCTACCACAGTATCCTGGGAATGGAAATTTCCTGAGAGTGTCTGTCACGCAGTTAATGCTCTCTTCATGGTTTGCTCAGTATTAAACCCTTTTAGAAGAGGAAAAACCTCCTTAGATGAGGACATGCTTCATTTTAAATGACTTTTCAAGCTCTGTCTTGCAATGGGCACTTGACATCCGTTCAAACTGATGTGGAGGCAGTTCTGGACAAGTGATGCATGTAAGGTTAACTTATTTTTTTAGCTCCTCCTCTCCCCAGGCAGTTAAAATATTCCTGTCCTATATGTGGCAGACACAGATTTTTTAATGACCTGACAGAATCCACAGAAATAAGTTGGGTTTAGCTCACTTTTCACTCTAATTTGATTTTTTTTTTCCTGACAATGTTGTCTTTCAAGCGAGTTTGTTTTACAATACGTTTTTTGAGTATCATCTCAAATGAGATTCTTTTTGGCTTCCTTTCACATATTCTTATTAAGTGGTGCTTACCCAGATGCTTCTTGTGTGGGTGTCTGTTACTGTGTGTCTGTTCACTGTTTTCCTGGGAATCTAAGCACCTGAGCTGTGTTTTTGGAGAAGCTGTGGCTGTTCAATGTGACAGCTGTCAGTTGGAGATGTGCTTCCTCCTTCCTCCAGCCTGTTGAGAGAAGCTCTTCACGCAGCTCTGGTGATCATCCAGACAAGATTACTGCTTGTATTCACTGAGTCTTTTGATTTTTTTTTTCTTTATTTGGTAATACTTGAAATATTCATTCCCTTCTTTCCTGCAAAAGCCAAAAATACAAAATTATGTAGTTTCCACGGACTGTGTCATAACTTTAATCTCATCTAGATCTGTGTATAGCATTAACTATTTGTGTGGCTTCAATACATGTTAAACTGGCTTCAGGAGTTATTTTGACAGATATTCCAGCTGGAGATATCTCTATCTACATGCTGAAATAGTGAAACTCTCTGGAGCTGTTCAGAAGGGAATAGAGTAGAATAGCATGTTTTCATTAAAGCTCATGTTCAGTCCAACAGCAAAAATTGCTTAAACCAGCCAGTTTCTAATACCCAAAGCAGCTCTCCACAGGGGGTATTTATTTTCCTCTTATTTTGAAACTGGACTACACAGGCCTCTGAACCTGTTGGTACTGGTTCCTGCCACCTGTACCTCTCATTCCCAGCTGTATAACAGTGTGTCACCCCAGAGAGTCACACAGAATGCCCAGAGGGAAAAGTGTCCCCTGCATGAGCTGAGGCATCCAGAATCTTCTGTCAGTGCATCTTCTGTGGTGCATTGCACAGATGTTTCATGATTTAAAGCACAGGGGGCCTCGAGGTGGTCTTACTTCTGTTTTTCAGTGAATCCAGCTGACTCAGTAGTTGTGCATCTGGTCTCTTTTCCAAACTGATGCTTTAGTGGCCTTAGTGGGATTCATTTTTCCAAAGGTTTATATGTGTATGCCTCCAGTAAAGATGTTTCAGTGTAAGATGGTTCTCTGGCACTTTCATGGTTCCTGGAGAAAAATGAGCACCTCTGGAATTTGGTGGGATTTACCCTCCATGGATGTGTAGCAGGGATAAACCAGTTGTGTTCTACAAGTACAGGGAGCCTGACTGATTGGCTTTTGTGTAAATTACTACCAATTTAATTACTACTAATAAATGTCTAAACCTGGGGGAGGTGAATTGTATCCCTTTCTCCCCTCAATCTTTTGACTTTCTGAAGGCCTTGTGACCATTCCTGCTTTGTCCTTTTTCTGCCAAAGGAGCTGCTCCTTTGTGGCTTCAGCTGATGGGTTTTAACTTGCTCTCTGCCACCACTGAGGGTTCAAGGATCATGTGTGCAACCATCTTGTTGGAATATAATGAGATCATGGTCAGAGTGTGTGGGATGAGCTGGGGAATGGCTGATAGAAGCTCAACCTCACCAAAGCCTGGCTGGGAAGAGGGAAGGTCTGGAGAGATGACAACTGTGTCCTTGGTTGGAGACAGGTGATCATCAGCATAGGAGTAGAGGAGGTAAAGAGGAAATCCTCATCCTTAGAAATTAACAATTCTAGGTGTTCTCTTGGTACAGCTGAGGTTGTGAATTAACAGCCATTCCATACCACTGCCTTTGCCTTGGGTTTGAGAGGCACTGAGAAATGTTTGTGCTTAAATAGGTGGTGAAACATTATTATTTCGGAAAAGTCTTCTGGTGTTTTTCAAGGAACGAGTGCTCTTTTTGTGTGAGGTTTGGGGCTTTTTTGTTTGGTTTTTTTTAATTGTTTGGAGGTTTTGGGGGGTGGGATTTTGTTGGTTTTTTTGGGCAGGGGTTGTGTTTTTTTGTTGTTGGGGGTTTGGGGGGGTTTTTTTGTTTGGTTTTTTGGGGTTTGTTTTGGTTTTTTGGGCTTTTTTGTTTGGTTGGTTTTGGTTTTTTATTGTTTTTGTTTTGGTGTGTTTTTGTTTGTTTGGGGTTTGTTTTGGGTTTGGGCACTGCGCTGAAGTGAGGCACAATCTGTTGGTTTTCAAGGTTTTCTTACACTTTTGTTTAGGAAAAGCTGTTTGCCTTCTAGATCTTTGTTTTCAAAGATCATAAGTCCTTTATTATCTGAAGCAGTTTTTTTTCCCTGATAATTTTGGTTTTCATGTGAGGAAATGATTCAAGGACCAATATTTTAAAGAAGGTCTTTTCTGTTCTCTTATTTCCAACCTTTTCTTACTAATTTGCTCATTCTGCTTGTCCATTTTCTGTTCTGAGAAATTGTTGTTTTTTGCCTTCTTCCACTGATGTTGATGTCACACCATCTTCTTTCATCTTTGGTAGATGCCTCATCCATGGGAACATTTAAGGCCAGGTTAGATGGATCTCAACCTCGTTAGTGGAAGGTGCTTAGAAGAAGGTGATCTTGGAGGTCCCTTCCAACCCAAACCCTTCTGTGATCCTGTGATTCTGGTTCCAGTGGGACCTTTAAGGGACCAGGCTCTTGTGAAGAGGCAGCTCCAGTGCCCTGTAGCTCCAGACCCAACCTTTGAGCATCACTCAGGACTCACTGTTCATGTGCATGAGCTGCAAAGTTGAGTGCTGCTGGGTATTTAATGCTGAAATTAAGTCAGCCATTTGCTTTCAGAATAGAAATCTGGGGTTTACAGAGACTGAAGGCAGTCTGAAAGCAAACAGCAGTTCTGGAGGTTTCTTTGGTCAGTGTTGCAGGCAGTCTGTGGGTGATGGTTAATGACATCCTGCTGCCCTTGACTGATACTGCTTTTTTGTTAAATGCATCATTTTTCAGCATAGACTTCTCTTCTAAAATAACACTTTTTCCTCCTTTTCCCTCCCCCTTCTGGCTGTCATTTGTTTCTGAAAGTCTGTTTTCTGTGCTGTCTATAGAGCATCATCATCCTTACACCACTGCAGTGGTTCTCTCTGTCCTTTACTGCTCTCACTTAGTGAGAAAATGCTTGTGATGGGAACAGACTAACAGAACTGGGGAAATGTGGATCCAGCAATTTCATGAATTACTTCCTGGCAACATGAGATTTTTTCTTTCTGTAGGATTTGTTGTTTACCCATTAAAAACTGTTACATTTTGTCTGCAGTTACTGAGTGTTGTGTGGCTTGACAAATGGGGAATTGTCATTAATTATTCTGTTTCTTGCCAGAGGTATGCACAGTTTTCAGCAATTAAATGTGTTCATTCAGCAGCTTGAAAGAACTAAAACTGTTCTTGCATCTTTTCCCTTCTGCTCTTAATTCCAGCAGCAGTTGTCCTCTCCAAAACATGGAAGGAAGGGAGCTCCTGCAATGTGCATAGTACACAGCTGTATTTCAGTTAGGACAGGGATGTTTGATAGGTTGTAATTTACTTTTATATTGCTCTGTATGTTGGCATCACAGCCACTCAACCTTAGGACATTCAGCAGTTCCAGAGTGCTGGTGACCCAGTCTGCAAAGGTCCTGTCTGCCAGAAGAGTTGGGCTTGGTATTCCACACAGAGAAATGTTTGGTGCTCATTAACACTTAAAGGATGACTTCAGCTTTATTTAAGATCCATTATTATGGCTATTGCAGCTGTTAAACTGATAAGAAAAAGTGATGTTGTGTGAGGTTTTCTATCTTCTTTGCTTTGTGTTAGAGCCAGGATTAATGCACAGGACACAGTTTTCATGTTTGGACTCAGATGTTTATTAATTCTTATGTATAGTACAGTCTCATGAGTTGTGAATTCTAGCTAACAAGGTAGGAAATGGCTGTCTCTAACTCTTTCCAAGGTCTTTTCAGTGATAATTACCCAATAACGAGATGACACCTGTGTTATTTATACTTTTAACCCAGTAATTGACCACCCAAGTCCACAATGCCGACCCTTTCACCCAGCAAGAAAAAACCACCCAAAACCATGAAGAAGAAGGAAGAAGAGGGTGAAGAAGAAGGGCTTAGACAATGCCCCAAAGCCTCCATATTGCTTCACATATGTCACTATATACCAAAATCTCAAAATCTAAGTTTCCAGAATTCCAACAATGTTGTGCCTTGTTCAGACAGGAAATGTTACCATTGTCATACATGCTGTTTATTAACTCAGCACAGGAATTATTTAGACCCTGTCTATGTTCTTTCCATGAGCCAGGAAATTGTTCTACAGTTTCTATTGCAAGGGGAGGCAGAAATGAAGTAATCAAATTGTCTCTTTAGTGCTTGCAGAAGCCAGATCTGAGCAGTGACACGAAGGACAAGGAGTACAAGCCCCACGACATCCCGCAGCGGCAGTCGGTGGCGCCGTCGGAGAGCTGCCCGCCCGCCCGCCGCGCCAAGCGCCTGACGGCCGAGGTGAGGCTGCCCGGGGTCACTGTGTGTGTGTGTGTGTGTGTGTGTGTGTGTGTGTGTGTGTGTGTGTGTGTGAGAACAGCTGCTTCACTCTGTCAGGGGTGCCTAAACGTCTATAAATGCATAAATCACAACTAAGGGGTGAGAATTGTCTGATACTTTACCGAGTGTGTTACTGAGGTTTGGAGTTGTGGGGGGCTCTGCTGTGGAAGCTGTTGGTGAGTGTGTACAGTAGGGTTATGCCTTCAGCATGATGTAGATACTGTGGGGCTCTTAGATTGAAATTCGGGTGACAAATCCTGGAAATGAAGCAGCTTTGATCTGTTGTTCCTCAGTCAGTGAGCAGCACTTATTCTTTAAATGTACCAGGAGGTTTCTGTGCATCTCTCATGAGTTGAAGCCAGCTATATTAGAGTGGGAAAAGTTTTGGTTATGACATTAGCATTGTTATAAATCATTTTTCACTCTTGAGGTCTATCAATTTGTGTTAATTTACCCATGCAATATAAGGAAAAAATGCATACCATCAAGTCGGTGTGGTTTTGTACAATCTTACACGTTTATAAGAAACAATATTTATTTGGATAAACATGAAATGTATTGGTTATATCTCAGTATCTTGTGTGAAGACGTATTTTAAGAGATCATGTGTCTCCTCTATTGCTGGAAAACAGTAATAGTTTGGCTCCAGCCTTTCCAGCCTGATGATCCTATCTCCAGAGAGTTCCTATTTCTTTTGTTTGAGCAGATGAAGAGTAGGGGAGGATATTCCCAGGAGAGGGTCTGATTAGTGGTGACATCATGAGTTAGGAAGGTCACAGTTTGTTTCAGCCTCTTATTAACTCCCATTGTTCTGGTCTTGGTCTTTATTAGTACCAATAGTACAGCTTAGCTGTTGCAAATTCTGCCTGTAATTATGCTTGGTTAATGAGGTACAATTAAGGGTTTCTAAAGCTTTTCAACTCAAATACCTGGTTACAAGTGGATTTATAATTCTGAGCTTCAGTAAAACTTCAGTAGTTTGGACTGAAAGTTTCCATTTGAAGTGTCTGCCTGTGGTTGAAGGATACTTGTTCTCATGGATCCCTTAAGAATTGACAGCAGGACAAATATACACTAAAATTCCAGCTGTTTCTCTGGCAGTGGTGTCAGATGGCACTAACAGAGAGAGCACATTTTTGTCATTTTGGGGGAAATCAACTGCTCATCCTTAGCCAAAAGGCAAGGCTGCCCTCTCAGATCTTGCCCCAAACACCACTGATGTTGTATATCTCATTTTTTTTGGAAAGAAAATCCGTAATTAAGATCACAACTGGAACATACAGCACTAAGGCTGAATTGAGCCACGGGGACTGTCTGGCTTAGCCAGGAACTGTAGTGTTTTGAGACAGTAATTTCCCAAAGTTAAGATTTGATAATATGAATTTTGCTGCTCCATAACAGTGCAGTCAGAGAAGGTGATTAAATCCATTTTATTCAACACTGGAGCTCCAAGCAGTTGGAATTTGCACTGACCTGGTTGCAAAAGAGTAATGTTTGGTTCACATCTCAGTTTTTTGCTCTAATGAGATACACAACGATTTGTCAGTGTCTTAAACTGTGAGTCTTAAATTCATTCTCATGTTTGCCAGTTTGATGTTTCCTGCATTTCAAAGGCTGACCAAAAACATTCAGAAGAAGTGAACCACAGGGAAGTACTGGAAATTATTGTGGCCCGTAGGATAAGTGTTAGTTTGCAGTTGTGAGACACACGCAGTTTTACCTTGCCCTTCCCTACCTGGTGAGTAAACAGTCAGGAGAAAATGTTCATGAGAAAGGAAAAGAGCAATGACTGTCTAGGCTGGTTTTGAAATGCAAAGGCTTTAGGTGCTTGGTGTAGAACATTTAAGTGAGGAAGACCACAACAATGCAGGGGAGGTGAAAGTGAGATGACTAGATGTGATAAACGGCTCAGGCCAAAGCGAGATGCTCTTGTGAAGATCAGTATCAGCTGAAGCACAAAAGGCACAGCTCAGAGGAGCTAAAGATGCAGCAGTTAGTTGTCTGTCCCTGCACTTGAGGTTCAGGGCAAGCTGCCCCTGAGGCAGAGCTGCTGCACACAATGAACAACTTCTCTTGGTGCATATCTTAAGCAATGAGACCTGTGCCTGGTCTGATGGAGGTATTTGGGCAAAGAGAACATGAAAAGTGATTAGGAAATAAAATCAAAGCCAGCTCTATAAAAATAAAAATTAAACAATAATGCCTACAGAAAGCACTAGACTGAACAACAGTTCCCACCCCTTGGAGTATCTGAGGCTGTGTCCAGTCCTGCCTTACAGTCCTGCCACACATCCCATCCTCTGGGCTTCAGAGAGTGGCTGAGAGTGACTGACTTGTTGCATAACCTCATTTCCTTAAAAAATGGTGCTGGAGAAACCTCTCATAACACTGAGGGATTTGAGAATTGTTCTCCCACCATCTCAAAACTTCAGGGAAGAAATGTAAGAATTAAATGGAAGAGCATTATTCTGTGTTGAAAGTTCCAAGATGCACCAATAAAGGTCTCTGCTTTGGAGACTGGAGCATGTTCTGCTCCTCAGGAGTACAAGAAAATTTGTGAAAGCACCGAGTTCCTTTCTTTGCTTCCTAATGGGTCCCACTGAAAGCAAACCTGAATCCTGGTATCATTATTGGCATGGACATTTTGGAGGATTTGCTTTCAAATTTTCCATGTTGTTCCCTGCATTATTTCTGTCTGAACTACTTGTAAATAATTGAAGACAAGTATTTCAGAGCTCCAGGTGTCTGTTTAGATTTAGTGGTTTGTAAGTATCAAATAGTTCTGAGTTTAATTGAAGTCCTCAGAATTTCTCTCTGACTCTCACCTGTCTGCCTTTTCCCTGAGAACGAGGCAAGTTACAAGTCTCAAGCCCTCCTGGTACCTCAGTGAAGTGTTTGTGTCTCACACCAAGGAGTCATGAAATGGTTTGCATTGGAAGGGACCTTAGAAAATGTTTAGTTGGGGCTCACAGAGCCAGCCTTTCCCTCAGCCAGCTGGAGATTCCAAACTCATCTCTCTGTGCTTGGGCAAGTGGCCAGATCAGCTGGCAGTGAGCATCTTCCCAAACACAAGTGGCAAACTAGAGTCTTCCAGCTAAGGACGTTACTGAGGCATTTTTCCTTGGTTTTTTCTTTTTCTTTTTTAAAGGCAACCAATGTTAAAACTGAGACTGACCCTCCAGAAGCCAGAACTCACAACCTGAGACGCAGAATGGGCTGTGCCCCTCCAAAGAGTGAAAGTGGTGAGTGAAACACAGCATGAATGCAGTTTCTGTTACTTTTTAAGACTGAGCTAAAATCAGCAGTTGGAACTATTCAAACTATTTTATAAAAACCTCAACTTCCAGTTAATTTTAAAATTGGATTTTTTGATAAAAAGTTCTTCTATGGGTTTGAAGTATTTTGGTTTTTTTTTTTTTCTTGTAAGTGGTTGAGTTTTCTTGAAGATGATATTTTTATTTGAAAAAGACTTAGACTTTTTTGAATTTGGATGTCTCTTCTAGAACAGAAATTAGATTGGAGCCATGGTTTTGGTTTGTATTTTAAATAACATCAGTGCATGAGCTTTAAATAGAATAAACTCTTTTAAGAATGTATCAGATATCAGACACTTTTAGGAAAGAATTTGGACTTGAAATCAGGAAATTAAACTCATGAAAGCAAAAGATAGTATATTTTGAGCATAATGATAAAGTTCCCATAATATGATTAAATTGCTGCTATCAGCAGTCCTGAATCTGTTCCCTCCTGAAGAAATAAATATTTGAGACTGAGAAACAATATTAAATGCCATCAAACAGAAGAATAAGTTTGCTGATAAATAATTTAGCCAAATAAATACAGGAACCATTTACAACTACTCAATAATTGAAATTACCTGAGCAATCTGTCAGTCTCCTTTGTCCATTCAAAATCTTTTTTTCAATAATTTGTTTAGATTATGGTGTTTTATAATTTGATTTTTTTCTTCAAGGAGTCTCTAAGCACTCACTCCCCCAAGAGTAAAAGGAAAAACTCTTTACAACATTCTTTAACACTACGTGGAAAGAAAACCTTAGCTTACACACCTCCTCATAATTTAATTAAAATTAATTGAAATGGCAAATAAAGTACTGAAAAACAGTGGGGTGTGGTAGCCAGTGCTGGCTCGTGGTGCTGTGCTGGGATTTTGGGATAACTCTGGCTTCTGGAGGCATTGCAGGAGTTCAAGTCTTGCCCTACACTGACTGAAGCAAGGGTAGGGGAGATAACAATTCACCAAATACCTTGGTATGATGCAGTCTAACAAGCAATAAATAAAACAAATAATTGCAAAGAATGCTAAGCATTGAAACATTTTGCAATACTCTCTCTCTTTTTTTTTTCCCAGACAAGGAAATGCGCAGTGTGGTGAAACTCCCTGAGAAGAAAGAGCTTTCTGGGGAGCCAGAGAAGGACAAATCCAAAGTCAGATCTAAAAAACCCACCAATGCTGTGAGTACCCCCTGCCTTCCTGCAGCTGCATGTTTTGCAGGCATTTCTGGATTTCCCTGGGGTGTGCAGTAAAACCTGCTGTCACTTTGTCACATGGAAGACTCTTGTCTTCTTCCTGGAGCCCTGGGCTGAAGCACAGCAGTGTTTGTGCCTGCTGGAATATCAGCACTGCCAAAGCTTCCTGCTTCACAAAGCTGCAAATGACAGGATGGTTAAATTTCATTATCTGTAACTAAAGTAACTTATTTTCTGTCTCCAAAGTACAGTCTCAAAATAAGCATTTTGAAAGCAGTGTCCAGTGGAAGTGGTTCTTGTGTTATCTGATCACTCCCCACTGCTTTGTTACCTCAGGGGAGCTCCATGCAGGCTGTGACATGTGGCATGTCACAGACCTGCCCCTAATTCCACAATTTCAGCACTGAATTGGAAAGTTCAGCACTAAATTGGAAGCTTTGTTCAAATTCATCTTAAAAACCCAACCCTGTTCCTGCTCCAGCTCTCCACACACCACCAACTATTCCCCAAAAGCCCCACCTGAAGGCAGTGGTAGTTGTTTCTTTTGAGAAGATAATGCTGAGATTCTTTCTGCCCATGCCACGAGTTGGGCTCCTCTTAAAACCAAACGTGTTCTCATTCAATCCACACCTGTAGCTGGTACCTGAGAATGAAGAGTGCAAATACCAGAAGCCTGACACCCTCACCCCCCAAATGAGAAAAGCTTGTGGGGAGAAGCAGGAGATGCTGCTGCTTTTTTAAACAACATTAGGCAAGAGGTTCTGCCTGTCCTCATGACTCTGTTTTTTGTTTGGGAAGAGTCTTCCAGGCTATTTCTGGTGAAAGTTGGGTGTAGGACAAGCAGCAGAGAGCCCATGCCAGGCTGGAGTGCCTGTGCCTGTTCCTTGGGGCTCGGGAGCTGCTCTGTCAGAATTAAGAGCTGCCCCCCTACCCAAAGCTCCACTGGGAGCTTGGTGCCTTCTCTGGGGAAAATAAGGAACAGCCCCAGCAAAAGGAACCCTTTTCTCTCCAGATTTCTGTCTTCCAATGCAATTGGTCTCAGAGGGGAATGAAACACCTGAGGCTGCACGTGGCAAAAGGGTTTGTGAGCCCCCCAGCAAGTGTTGGGTTATTCCTGCCCAGCCCCAGGGGTTGGGTTGTACCTGCCAAGGCCACAGTGGTGCTGATGTGAGCTGTCCTGGCACTCGGTCAAGACTTCTAGCAGCTGGGGGGGAAAAAATGCATGGAAGGGCTTGCAGCTCTTGTGGTCTTTTCTTAAATTACAGAGGGAGGTATTTAAACTTCTAAAAGAATAGTCAAGGTGTCTCATTTCCATAGCAGAGACAGAGTAAGAATAAGCTTTGGGAAGTGTCACAAATGGGAGTTACCAAACTGCTTTCACCCTGAGTTACCTTCAGTGCTCCCATTCCTACTGTGGAATTCTGTGTTGCAGGTGGATTTGTATGTGTGTCTCCTGTGTGGCAGTGGGAATGATGAGGACCGACTCCTGCTGTGTGATGGCTGTGATGACAGTTACCACACCTTCTGTTTAATTCCACCCCTCCATGATGTTCCCAAAGGGGACTGGAGGTGTCCCCAGTGTCTGGCTCAGGTAATCCGACAAATCACTGCAGTTTGGCCAATGGCTAATTTGTGTTTTGTGGGGTTTTTTAAACTGATCATAGGAATAGAAAATACAATTTATTGTTATTTAAGGTTGTACAAACAAGGTAATAGAGGTAAAGCTAAAACAAAGACTGATAATGCTTTATATGGCAAAGCTGACACTTATTGTTTTGAGGCAAAATTGGTCTGCCTTTAAAGAACATTTTGCATTTTAACTGGCACCTTTTCTCTGTGCTTGAAACTGGAGTCTCACTGGGGGCTTCAGTGTGGTGGTTTATGTATCTTATCCTGCTTACCTCTACTAGAGTAAGGAGAAATTAGTCATATTAATTCATTCATGTTTATGCAAATTTATAAATAAATAGTGTGATTTGGTAAGTCAAGCAGAGTTTCTTCTTCTGACTTTGCCCTTTGGGAGTGTTTTCATTTCAGTGGTGTGCTTCTTTCCTACTGCTCAGAAGCTGTTACAGGAGCCCATTTGTGTAAAGCTGAGCACAGTGTTGTGTTGATGTGTTAGAGAAACAATTACCTTTTCACTTGCAGGAGTGTAACAAGCCTCAAGAAGCCTTTGGGTTTGAACAAGCAGCACGAGACTACACCCTCCGCACCTTTGGGGAAATGGCTGATGCCTTCAAGTCAGACTATTTTAACATGCCAGTACACGTATGTTCCTGCTTTATCCTCATGTTGTGTAGAGTTCATTTGGTGTGGTTAGCTAAAATAGGTAACTCTGGGGAGGGAAGGAGGAAGGGAGGGATTCTGGTTTTGAATGGGATGAAATCTCACATCAGAGGTTCTCATTTACATCAGTGAATCCTGGTTCTTGCTGGTGTTGTGGTTTCTTGTTCCACCAGCTGCTTGTGTTTTTATTTGGTTTTTTCCCACTTTAGAAGAAGTGTGTGTAGGGAAGAGAACAGTGACTGTCAGCCATTCCTGAGAGAAAAGGGCAGCAGCATCCCGTGGAACCACATCTCTGCTGCAGTTGTTTCTCTCTTGTTGAAACAATTTTAAAATGGGGAAAAGCTTCAAGCTAATGGAGATTCCTCCCTGAGACAGCTTTGATGCACATGCTTCTTATCTGCTGATTCCTCAGTACATACTCCCTTTTCATACCTAGATGGTCCCCACTGAGCTGGTTGAAAAAGAATTTTGGAGACTTGTCAGTACCATTGAAGAGGATGTGACAGTGGAATATGGAGCTGACATTGCTTCGAAGGAGTTTGGCAGTGGCTTCCCAGTTAGAGGTGGGAAGTTTAAAGTTAGACCAGAAGAAGAGGTAGGTCTTTGAGTTCACTGTGAATGTTTTTATTGCAGTTTTTTATTGAATAACTCTCCTTCAAAGCACGATAATGGAACTGGGTTGCAAAGTGTTTGTTTTGTGTGCCTAGCAGAGTATTTGAAGAGTAGAACTACATTGGGGTTTTGAATAAATAAAACCTGTTGTGATCAGCCATTCAAAGCCATAGGTTTATTCTAGTAGTTAATAAATGACTTCCAAACCAAATAAAACCGAATAAAAAAGGTCTCATTTAAACAAAGCAGGCCAGGTCAGGGTTGTGAAAAAGGCAAAGACAATGGAGGGTTTAGTCTTTGAGTCACTGATCTGATTCTTATGTTCCTCAGTGGGGAAAAGTGCTTTTCTTCTATTGCTCTTGAGCAGTTTTATCTTCTTGGGTTTTTCACTTCCTGATGTATAAACCTGTGACTGTTCTGTTCAATTTTCAGGAATACCTTGACAGTGGCTGGAATTTAAACAACATGCCTGTGATGGAGCAGTCTGTGCTTGCTCACATCACTGCAGACATCTGTGGGATGAAATTGCCCTGGCTGTACGTAGGAATGTGCTTTTCCTCATTTTGTTGGCATATAGAAGACCACTGGAGCTATTCCATTAACTATCTGCATTGGTGAGTTTGAGGAATAAACCCAGTGTAGGAAACAATCTCCCTTTCCTTCCCTATTCCCCTTAATTAGTGGAATAAAAGCAGATTCACAGAGTTCAGCCAGAGTAACCATTGCTGTCCTGTTGCAGCAGGGTCAAATCTGACAGTGTAATTCTTACATTGATTTACTTTTGGACAAGAGGTCATATTTTGGAAAGAGACATCCATTCCCAGTTTTAAAAAATCCATGAGAGATGCAGCAGATACTCCATCAAATGTTTTATTATACTCAATGTAAATTAAAAACCATGTGAGTTTTTCTTTTTAAAATCATCCAACTTCAGCTAGCAGCTCAGTTCCGGCACGTTTTGTCTGTTCGGTGGATCATGCTGTCATAAATCCTCTCATCAAGCCAACACTTGTCAGCTGTAATCAGGACAGATCTTTGCCATCTCTTTGATATTCTAAATAGACTGAACTCCTTGAACTTCTCACCTTACAACAGCTTTTCTAGAGTCTGGATTATGGTTGTCACTCTTCCTGAAACCTGTCAAGCTCTTTCTCTTTTCTGCTTCATGTGAGTGTTCAAGCAGAATGGTAAAACCACATCGCAGCTGCTGTTCAGTGGGTCCTTTTTGGTTGGTTATTCAGTTGCTGCTCCTTGAAATAGCAGCTTTTGCAGTGCAGCCCAAGAGCCAGTGACTTAATTCACTTGCTGTCGTGGTGCTTACTGTTACCAAAACAAATGTTTGACTGAGGGTGAGTGAAGGAATGACAGGATTACATAGTAAAAACGATCTTTCTTGTCATGTGTTACTGCTGGTTTTTTTTTCCTCATTGTCTGAGTTTTTAGTCAGACTGAAAACTGTAGGTGGGAGAGGAGATTGCAGCACAGATTTCATTTCCTCTGGGAGAGTTTCCCTCACTGTTCTTAGGATGGCTTTCTCTCCTCCATAGTGTGCCCCCATTGCATTTTTGTCTGCAGAAGACCAGAAAGGTGTGTCAGTGCATAGGTGTACTTGTGCATACACAAGATACATCCAGACACACATGAAAATTACTTGATCTGCTTTCAATTTATTTATCCTCCAGGGGAAAACCCTTGATGTCCTTTCATTTGCAGATAAACATCTGCACTGAAGGGAAATAAAGACGAGTAAGTCTGCATTGGAGAGCAATGTGCAGTTGAGGTTAAAGCTGTTCTTGGCCAGAGCAGTCTGAACAACCTGCTTCTGCAGAGACAATGCTCCAGACTCTGAATTGAAGACTCCAAAAAGGTTCTTGGGAGAGCCCAGGGATGGCGTGTCCGTGTTCAGCATTCCCATGTGCCTTGGAGGAACCTGTGCCCAGCCTGGTGCAGTGTTGTGAGCAGTAATCCCAAGTGACCCAGGCTGCTGCAGCAGAGCTTTCCCAGGGTTGAAGACAACAGTCCTCCTACAGAACTCTGAGTCCTGTGTTAGCTCTAGAAATGGTAAAAGGGGAAAGAAAGCCCCAAACCTTTGCTTCTAAAGATGCTTGGAAATAAATAATATGTCAGTCCTGGACAGAGGAAGAATTGCCATCACTGCTGCTAGTATTTGTACAGGCAGGGATGTGGAGCAGTCAGGAAGCAGAGCAAAAAGACCTGTGCCCTCCACTGCTGCTCCCTCAGGCTGCTGGCACCTCAACACCTGCAGTGAGAACTCTGTTACTTGTTCCCCCAAGGTTCAGAGACCCCCAGTTCCAGTATCATCCTCCAGGTTTAGCACAGTTAATATTTGTCACCTATTCCTCAGTGCTGGCATCTGTCAGGGAGCAGAACTCTTGACTAGCCCAGTCCAGACACGGGATGGTTTTTAGTTGCATCTGTGACTGGTTTTCCTGGATTCCTACAGTTGTCCCAGGTTGATGGCCTGGTCCAAGGCTGCAAAGTTGTTTAATACTCTGTAACAACTCCTTGTGATACCTTGTGTGTGACTGCCCCTCCACAGTCCATCCTGCTGGCTGTCCTCTTCCCCTGACACAGAGGCTGTGTGAGTACAGGAATGAGCTCCTAGGGATGAGAGACTCACTTCTGGATTCACACTTCACTCTTTTCTTTTGGAATCCGCCCAATTGCTTCATGATTTATGGAAGAAAAGAACACTGTTGGGTCAGTTTTAGTCTGCCAGCTCTTCAGAAGTCTTGGAATAAGGTTGATTTGTGTGTTTTCTTTTCTAAATACCTTTCCTAAGTTCACTCTTTCTAAGGCCCTGGAGCTATTTTTGTCTCAGTGCTGCAGTGAGCCAGTGTCAGTGTAAGCTTGAAACAGAATCTGCTGGAACACATCTGCTTCCCCTTAATTCTCTCAGCTGGCTTGCATTGGGTAAAGCTGGTGCTGAAAATTCTTTGTTCCTACTCTGGATATGCTTTTTTTTTTCCCTTGAAGTCTTGATAATTTGGAAGTTTGATTTCTACTTCCTACATGTTGCTTTTATGGCAGATATGCATGAGACAGAAAGAACTGGCTTTGATTGTTGGACCCAAGAGGGAGTTAGTGTTCATGGGAAAAGACAGGCACCTTATGTTTTGAAGTTGTGCTGGAATCAGTGGAACTTCACTGAGAACTTCTTCAGATTATTTCTCCCTCCCCCACAATATTTGAAGTACCTGCTCAGAAGTGTAGGCAGGTCTGGAGAAGAGGGACCTGTGTAAAATGTGAAGATTCAGGAAGGTACAGAACCTTTGCATTCCTTCCTGGTGATATGCCCTTCCTTTGACATGGTGTATTTTAAAGCAGAAGAGTAAAAATGTAACTTAAGGTTTGCTTATATTTAACTTTTTTTAATAATCTTGCAGGGGGGAGCCTAAAACGTGGTATGGAGCCCCAGGGTACGCAGCTGAGCAGCTGGAGGATGTAATGAAGAAACTTGCTCCAGAGCTATTTGAGTCCCAGCCAGATCTCTTGCACCAACTTGTCACCATAATGAACCCGAACACTTTGATGGCCCACGGGGTGCCTGTATGTGTCGGACTCCTGTGCTACTCCCCCAACCCAACCCAACCCTCTCTGATTGGAATGCTACTTAAAGCTGATAATTGAAGCCACTTTTATTACAGAGGTGGTGTGGTGGTTTCCATGTGTGTTGCATCTTCCTTATCCACTATAATGTGCCAGTGTGAACAAATGGGCAATGGAATTGTTGCCTTTGGAATCGACTGGCAGACTCTTCTCTGGAGATCCATCTTGCATATTTCTATTTCTGTGTCTCAGCTGGACAGTTTAGGCTTTACCTTTGGAACAATGGCAGGAGCTCTTGTATGTCTGTTCAATCAGACACTGGTTTTTTTGGCATAGAGTTTCTGTCAAGGGCCCAAACCCCATTCTTCCTTTATTTGTCATCCACATTCTCTTATTTTTCCTGGATAAGTCCTTAGGTATTTAAAAAACATTTTTTCATCAGATTTCATCTTTTTCCATACCAGATTATTCATGGGAATTATGTCCCTTTACAACTTAATTGGCTTTTGATGAGCTGACCTTGGGACTTAAAGGAAAATCTGGAAAAAGTAGCAAAACTTGTGGTGTCTATGGTAGTCTCCAAAATGGAAGGATGCAGGAACCTGCCTGCTTTCATGATGACTGTATAGCCCCAACGGTCTCAGATGAATAATAAAATGAAGGTTAAAGTTCCCAATTTTTCTTCCCCTTCAGCTGCACATTGGAGAGAGCTGGATCTGTGTTGACCCTAACCCTGAGGTGTGAGGAGCACGAGGCCCAGGCAGCCAGCCTAGAACTGTTCAGAGTGGGGTGTGGCTGAGTGGAACCCTTGGCTTTCCGGGGTTTTACGTGGCACTTTATCAGATGCCAGTTGTAATTCTTTGGCTTATGGTTTAAAACTCTCAGAAGTCCTCACAGAAGTTACTGCAAGTTGGAAATCCATGTTCTCCTTGTGGCCACCATCTGTGTTTGGGTGTGGGCTGACCCTGGCCTGTCTGTCCCCCCAGGTGTACAGAACCAACCAGTGTGCTGGGGAGTTTGTGATCACCTTTCCCAGAGCTTACCACAGCGGCTTCAACCAGGGCTTCAACTTTGCTGAGGCTGTGAACTTCTGCACCGTGGACTGGGTACGTTCCACACTGCTTTTTCCCTAAGTGAGCAGTTCCAAAGCTGCTCCTAGCTGGTGTCCAGCTTTGGTTTATTGCTGATGCACAAATCTAGGCCACAGATCAGAAGGAGCCTGTGACTGGTAGCATGGTGTTTGCTGAAGTGGTTTGTCGTGCACCGAACTGCAGGCTTCCTCTGGTTTGGAAGATTTGGTTTGGAATTATGTATCAGGACTGATGTAGCTTTTGCAGCAGGGGGGAGGCACAGTCCTGTGCATGCCTGAAGTATGAATGAGATGCACCAGTGCTGCTAGAGTTTGCTCGTTTTTGTGTCCCTAAATTCCATCTCAAATCAAAGGCTGGAATGAAATTGCTCAGTTTATTGCACTGGAATTTCTCTAAGAGGTGCTTTCTGTAGCTGGAAACTAAATCCAACTCAGATATCTTTTCTGCTTTAGCTTCTGTGATAAAGTCAGTTGATAAATGTAGCACATTAATAACTGTTAAAGACATTGATAGTCCTCTTGTGGGGGGAAAAAAATAGGAATTGCATCTCATGTGAGAGCATCCTCCTAGGTAGCAGAGGTACTCTAGGTTTTTAGGGAAGAACACCTTAATGAGAAAAGAGCAGAAAGTTCTCAATTTCAAATGGAAGGTTTACAGAGCAGTTGTATCATTCCCAGTAAACTTCACTCAGCTCACTGAACCAGCAGAGATGGGCACACATTACAGTTATGAGGTTAGAGTTATTGAATAAGATCTTTGTCTTTTTAAAAATAAACACAAATGGAGGACAGTTGCTCCTAAGTTAAAAGGAATTTTACCTTCACAGCAAATGACTCAGACACACAGTGCTGTCTGTTCTCACAAGGATTCTTTGAAGCTTCTGATATTTCAAATTCTCTTGTGACTTTTTCCTTCCCAAAATGTCTTGGCTATTGATAAGTGTAGCCCAACTAAAACATTGCTAGATGTAAAAACGTTACGTAGAATAGGCAGATGACTAATATTGCAAGAAAGCTTTCTGCACTTGACTGTGCTCATGTGTCAGGTGGTTTGGTTTGGTTTTTCCTCTTGTCCTTCCATGAGTTTCACACTGGACCCAACAAATAACCTCACTGTACTTTGAGCATCCCTGTCTGCCTGGCCTTAAAATAGAGCTGAGCGCTCACGTCAGGATGAGCTGTGTGCTCTGCCTGCAGCCAGGTAAAGACATCAGTGCTCCCTGAGCCAGCACAGTTCATGTCAGCAGGGAGAAGGCCCAGGGTACCCTGCACCTGCCTGGGATGGGGCATCCCTTGGGTGGTGGAAACAGGCCAGGCTTATGTACTTGTCCTTTTGATGCTTCCTTGGCCTCAGTGCATTTTTATCTTGGATCTTCCTGAGCCCACTGTAGTTTAGTGATTTAGTAATCCTTAATTACAACCTCTGCAAGAGAGGGCACCTCCCTCAGTTACACAGCTCATACCCATAGAGTCCACTGGGAAAAAGCCATAAGCATTCCTGGTGTGCACAGCTTGGGATCCTGATTTCTCTAGTTTTACACTCTGAAGCAGGAATATTGTTGCTGGAAGGTTTTGTCTTGGCCTTTCCTTGGGGCAGTTTTTGCTTAGTGGCATACAGAGTGAGTACCTTGATGTCATTTCCCACGTGCCCCCCCTGACGCCGTGTGTGCCCCGCAGCTGCCCCTGGGCCGGCAGTGCGTGGAGCATTACCGCCTGCTCAACCGCTACTGCGTCTTCTCCCACGATGAGATGATCTGTAAAATGGCCTCCAAAGCAGATGTGCTGGACGTTGTGGTGGCATCTACAGTCCAGAAAGACATGGCTATTATGATTGAAGAGGAGAAGAGGTTGCGTGAGAAGGTTGATAAACTGGTGAGTTGTAGGAAATAATGGTTTGGGTGGGAAGGGGCTTTAAAATTCATCTCGTTCCATCCCCTGCCATGGACAGGGACACTTTCCACTAGATCAGGTTGTTCCCAGCCCTATCCAACCTGGCCTTGAACACTTGGAGGGATAGAAATCATTATAATGAATGAAGTAATAGTTGGAACAGTGATGTAAGAACATGCTGGTTCTTATACTGGGGTGTCAGAGGCTTAGAGGTACCTAGTCCCTTCCTAAGTTGTGGATTTCAGAGGACCACCTGGGTAAAGAACCATTGATCATGCACCTTATTTTAGTATCTGCCCTTTAATGTTGTTCAGAATGTCACTTTTAAGGTAATATTTGCTCTTCCAGTCATTTGGTCAGAAAAGCTGATTTTTTTCATTAACCAAGATTTCTGTCTACCTGAGCTGAATTTCTTATATGTAAATTTATCAAAAGAATAATGGAGTTTACCTTCTGATGTTTTAGCCTTCTCTTTGTAACAGTCACTTCTTCATTAGGCTTTGATGTGACACTCTTGCAGGGAGTGACTGACTCGGAGAGGGTGACGTTTGAGCTGTTCCCTGATGATGAGCGACAATGCCTGAAGTGTAAAACCACCTGCTTCATGTCAGCAGTTTATTGTCCCTGCAAACCTGGGTTGTTGGTGTGCTTGTACCACGTTGAGGACCTTTGCTCCTGTCCCACCTACAAATACAAACTGGGGTAAGCTTGAGGCTAACACCATGATCTGGAAATAGTATTGTCTGTGTAGATATTGTGGTTCAGTAATTTCTGCTGCCAGTGGGGCTGGTCTCTGCTTCTGTTTCAGTCCTTTGCAAATCCAGTGCCCCCACAACAATGGGACTGTTTTGTGCTCACACACAAAGCCTCTTCAGCATTCAGCTCTTCTTGCTCTATAATGGCAAAAATCGCTGGCTAAGGTTGTTTGCATTTTTATTTATAGCAACCAGGTCATTGTCCCTTAGATCCTGTCCTTGCCAAGGAGTACTGTTTTGCTTTTTGCAGCTTTCCTTCCCATTGTTAACTTTCCTGTGCTGTTTAGTACATCTTTTGTCCTACATGAATATAACTTGCTCCAAGACAGTGTCACAATTCCTTAACTGTTGCATAGAAATTGCTTTTTGAAGCAATTGCAACATGGAAATTATCTCAAAAGGAACATGGTGTGGTTGTAAGGTCTTAATTGTGTAACCCTGAGTGCACAGTAGCTTATTTCTTTGTTGTATGGACAAACACATCTTAGAACTACCAAATGGTTTGGTCTGAAAGGGATCTTAAAGCTCATCTCATTCCATCCACGCCATGGGCAGGGACACCTTCCAGCAGTCCAGGTTGCTCCAAGCCCCATCCAACCTGGGTCCTCATGTTGGTGCCCCTCCTTCCACCCTCCTGCTGCCCACAGTGTGTGTGGAGGTTTGAGCCGTGTGCCGCCCACAGGTACCGCTACACCCTGGAGGAGCTGTACCCGATGATGGACGCGCTCAAGATGCGCGCGGAGTCCTACAACGAGTGGGCTTCCAACGTCAACGAGGCCCTGGAGGCAAAGATCAACAACAAAAAAAGTGAGGATCTTACCTACTGCCTGTAGCACATCATTTAATAGGACTGTTTTTTCAGTTTTTAGTTTCTGAACTGTAGTAACTTTTTTCTTATGTGACAATCAAAAGAAATCATTTATCACTTGATGTTTCTAAGTAAATATTTTAGCTGTTACAGTCCCAGAAATGATGCTAAGCTGTCTCTGTGTGACAAGACTGTAAATCACTGTGACATGAAGTGTAACTGAAGTAGAAATAGAAATACATTTAATGTGTTGTGTTTCTAAGCCTTACCATAGAAAATCCATCTCAAAGGGAGACTTCTTAACTTAATGTCTTTCCCAACAGGTCTCATCAGTTTTAAGGCTTTGATAGAAGAATCAGAAATGAAAAAGTTCCCAGACAATGACCTGCTGCGACACCTCCGGCTGGTGACACAGGACGCAGACAAATGTGCCTCGGTGGCCCAGCAGCTGTTGAATGGCAAGAGACAGACCAGGTAAGTGCCACTCCATGTCTGCAGCAAAACTGGGGCACCAGAGATGGATGCAAGTGCTCTGCAAGACCTAAAAATTAAAAAAAGCTTTGTCTCCTCAGCAGAGCCATCTTTGACAGGGAGATTCAGCTTTACTACATGTAATAAGTTAAACAACTTGAGTTTTCAAATCTCTTCTTCCTCTGTGTTTGACAGTTAGTCTGTAAATTCATTCCAGCTTTCCCTGAAAAGAAAAAATGTTATGGTATGTCCAGACAAAGTAACACTCAGCAAGATACAATCCCCTTGTCTTTGTGCTGTGGGCACTGTAAATCTGTCCATAGTGCAGGTGTTGTTGTATTCATTACCCTCTGTGTTGTGGTAAAACAAAGTGCTTTAATTCCCTGAGCTGCTTCTGGTGGGAATGTTGTATGAGAGCTCTGAAAAAATACCTGCTCTTTACATTGAATCTTTTAGACAGGTTATTTGCTCAAGGGATTTGAAATAGGGCAGTGCTCTTTATGAACTGCTTGCCTGGTCCTGCTGGTGCTCCATGGCTGAAATTAGCTGAAAAGAGCCAGAACAGAAGGCTAAGGCCAGTTCTCCTCATTGCACAAGCATAGTTGTGCCTGTATTGATGTAAGAGCCTTTCTCTCAGGATTCACAAATTACCATCTTCTATTGTGTCATTCTTCACCCATAGATCCCAGACTGGTGTGGGTTGGAAGGGACTTTAAAGCCCATCCCATTCCACCCCCTGCCATGGGCAGGGACACCTTCCTCTATCCCAGGTTGCTCCAAGCCCTGTCCTACCTGGCCTTGGGCACTCCCAAGGATGGGGCAGCCACAGCTTCTATGGGCAGCCTGTGCCAGGGCCTCACCACCCTCACAGGGAACAATTCCTTCCCAGTATCCCATCTAATTCTGCCCTCCTTCAGCTTAAAGCCATTGTTTAGGGCACCCAGACTCACCATGGGCACACCAAACCTCGCAGGATGGTGGTTTCTAAGAAAATGTTGGGTTTATGTATGTGGAGAACAGTATGGCTCATTTCCACCAATCTTAAGTGTGAAGTACTTCAGGAAAAATTGATTGTCATTTGTCTAATTTGGAGAATTTTCACCCATTTCTGCTGCTTTAAACAACATGGGGTTTATTGGAGCAGTTGCCTTTTGTGCTGGTAGAAGTACACGTGTGTGGTTCCTGCCTGTCACCTGCCTCAGCAGGGGTCGTGGAGCTCATCACTCCTGCACTCTTGCAGTACTTTGAAGACTGGCTTGGAAGGACTTTGGGGGTGGAATGTTCTGCTGTCACACTTAGATATGATTCTTGTCTTCCTTCCTGGTGTTCCCTCTGTAAGCATTTGTAGTAGGAACTTGATAAAAATTCACTTTTGCTGTCTTGCACACACAGGAGGATGAAGTGTCTGTCACAGCAACATAAAAATACTGCAACAGGAAATGAGAAATTCAGCAGTCACACAGAAATGACTTCTGCCAGATAGGGAACTTCCAACCTAGACATTTGAGGCACCATCATCAAAGGACTTGTCCACTTCTGATCTTCTCCTCCATTTTGTGTTGAGCCATCTCTTCTTCTGGCATCCCCAGTCTGTCTTCCCATCCCTGGTGCTTGTTCAGGTCTCCCTGTGCTGAACTGGGAGCAGCAGCCAGGCCCTTCCCAGCTTCTCTGTGCCAGATGGGTCCTTTCTGCACTGAGTGTGCCCCTGACTTTGTTTGGCCTGGGAAGAGCTGTGAGCAATTCTTACCTTCATCTCCTTGACTAGGTCTGCTCCTTTGTCACCATGAGAGGCTCTCAGCCTTCCTGACAGCTGGGCCTGCCAGCTCCTGCAGCACCCCAGACTGTGATGTGTAATTAACCCTGTGCTGCTGCTGTACACAGTGTCAAAGCAGTGCTCTAAAAGAGGTTTTAGTCCTTCTCTCACAATTTTTTCTTGGATCTTTTTTGTCATGTTTCTGGGAAAAGTCCAGTTTCATGTCTTCATAATTTTTAGAAGTTTTAAAACCCATGTTACTTGATTATTTTTTTCTTATAAGGTTGAAGTAGGGAATGCTCACAACTTTTGAAGGAAGATATAAAGAAGAGAATTATCTGCTTAAAATCTTAATGCATGTTACATCACATGCAGATTGATATGCCTGAAGCTCACATCTGCAGGATGCTTGACAACCTCCATCACACCCAATGTCAGGTGTTGGTTGGGAAGGATTGTGGATTCTGCCTAAAATTTCATTTGTGCTTTTGGCAAACTTTTGATTGTGGACTGAGCATTTAGGTTTGATCCCGACTTTGGAGTAGTCATGCAGCAGACTTGTCTCCTGTAGGAAGGTTGTCCCTGTCAGTCACAGCAGTCAGTGACACTGGGGGATCTCCTCCAGTACAGTAGACACAGCAGTTCATGGGGAGAAGACCTGGACAGAAGGTATTAAATCATAGTAAATCCTGTGACTCCTGCTCACCAGCTCCTCTGCAGTACCTGAAGAGATGCAAATGGGCTGTACATCCCTTTTTCCTCTGGTTCTGTACATGCTGGGGGACTAAACCCTCACAGATGCTGGCTTGGAAAAGTCCAGTTTCACAGATGTTTTCTGTGAACATCTGAATGGAGCCAGAGCACCGGAGCACAGTGTGGCCCTTGTTCTCCTGGCACTGGAAGGCAACAGTATTCCTGCCCTGCTGCCATGTTTTTCCTGTCTATCCCCTTCCTTCTCTAGGTCTGCTGAAACCTGTTCTGTTCCTTAGAGTCTCTGAGAATTTGTGCTTGTGATTAATAACTGTGGATGGACATGGATTTGGCTTCTGTCAATGGTTTTTCTTAGGCTCATGTAATTTCTGGTTTTCCAAAACATTTCGTGACAGCTTTACCATTTAGATATGTGTATGCATATGTATATAAATATTTATGTATTAAGAACTTGTGCTTTTTCTTGGAACACATTGTGAAGCTTACTCAAAAAACAGTAGAACAAAGCAACCTGTAAAGAAACCTGTGTTGTACCTGAGGCTTTGAATTCATTTTATTGTTCAGCTGACTGGGGTTTGGAACTCCCAGTGTGATCCTGTGTATCTGTTAAAAATACCTATTTTTAACACAGAATGATAAATTAAAACTTATTTTATAGTGTTTGCATTCCAGTCATGCTGGCATGTCCTGCTGGGCTGTTCTCCTCTTTTGTGTAAAAACACACTGTGGATTCTATTGGAGCCAGCATTGTAAGGGATCTCTTTCCTTTTCTGTTCAGGGTTCTCAGACCTCATTAATACTGGCTTGAGTTTAGAGAGGCTTTTAATTTTGGGCAGTTTGTTAACACTTATAAGCCACTCATTTGATACAAAGCTTTTAGATAAAAATAAAAACGCTGATTTCAGTGTAGAGAGGATTTTTCAGAAGTGCCTACACAACCTGTCAATATAAAACCCATTCAGAACTGGGATTTGTTCTCTTTTGGTGTTGGCATGGGCAGAGCTGACTACAATAGCTACTGCAACGTAACTGAACAGTTTATCCACAGTTGCTTTGTGTTCTGGAAAAAAAAGCTTAATTTTATTCCATAATAACCAGTGCCCTTCCAAGGCTGAGTAGTTGTTCCAGAATCCTGTTTATTATGAGTGTTTCAGTAATAGCTCGTTCTGCAGTGGCAGACTGAGGTTTCCCACGTGTGTTAGCCCTGGGCTGCTTGGATGCTTGTGAATGTTCTGCTATTCCTGAAGAAGGCCTGGATGACATGAAGTCATAAGCAGATGTCAGGGAATCAAAAAATCACAGAATGGTTTGGGTGGGAAGGGACCTTAAATCTCATCTTGTTCCACTCCCTGCAGGGACACCTTCCACTAGACCAGGCTGCTCCAAGCCCTGTCCAACCTGGAAGTTCAGTGTTTTGATCTTTGTTTTTTGCAGTGATAACCAAGAGCTGACCGGTGTCGTTGCAGGTACCGCTCCGGGGGAGGGAAGTGTCAGAACCAGCTGACGGTGAACGAGCTGCGGCTGTTTGTGAGGCAGCTCTATGCCCTGCCCTGTGTCCTCAGCCAGACACCCCTGCTGAAGGTAACCTGGGGAGGCCTTGGGAAGGGAGCAGGAACATTTACAGGGTGATGGGTTTGCACTGCATTCATCTCATCTCTCACTATTTGCTCCAGGAGTTAATACCGGGGCACTGGCATGCTGGGGTGACTTGTGCACATGGGATGCTGAAGAAAGGAGCTCTGACTGGCTGCTGTTCGTGGTCAGCAGAGTTTTATACTGCACAGGCAAATCAAACCATTCATGTTGTATGAAGGGTTGTAGGAAAAAGGAGCAGGATGACCCAGGAAAGCACAGGTTAAAAGTTTGGGGTCAGTTAACTGGTCTGCTCTTATGAGTAAAGCCAGGTCAATCTGAGAACACTCAAACTGTGCTCTGAGGGATGGCTCTCTCATTCTTACCACTTTCCTTCTTTGTTAATGCACAATCAGCTTTCTCAGTCTTATAATTAGATCCCTCTTTGTGCTCTCAACTCACATTCCAGGAAACCCCACAGATAACTCCAGCCAAACCCAGCCCAGGCTGGCCAAATCCTCTCTCCAGCAGAGAACCTGCTGCTGGCAGGAGTCAGATCACTGTGAATTCCACGACCACCAGCTGTGCTGCTTCTGTGCTCCCCAGATGACGAGTGCTCAGGCAAACTGAAAGTAATTCAGAATCTTGTTTCAGAATTTACCAAAATGTTCCATATCACACTGAGGGGCAATTAAAAAAAATTCTGTGCAGCTGCAATTCCTCTCTTAAAGGAGAAGGGCTTTGCATATTCACTTGAATGAATGACACTTGAAACCAAGAGATGCCATATCCAGTTCTTGAGCTGTCCCTCAAGTATCCACATCAAGTAACACCAAGGCACCAGATGGTGGCATGTAAATGAATGGGAATAAACCAGTTCAACTCAGCTATGACTGCTGTTCTGGAACCTTTATCTGCCCTGCAGTGTGTGGATCAGATTTGATGCAGTCCTATTTACAGTTATTTGTTTATAGCACTGAAGCTGTGAAGTTTTCTTGCTGGTTGAAAAGCAGAATTTTGGAAATGCCAGACATGCAAACAGTTCCTCTCCATCTGGCATTCCTGCACAGGGAAATAACAAACACATATGGTCAGAGTGTTCCTTTGTATCATCCTCAACAAGCCTCAATTATGTCATTGTGCAATTAAGGCTGTTAATATAAATGACCAACATTACTGGAGATGGGTTCACATTTCAGTCTATCTCTAAAAAATGTTTTATTCCATGCTCAGGGAGGTTGCCCACCCTGGGAAACAGCCTCACTGGCAAAATGCCAAGGTGTCAGCTGTGAGGGAAGAACTTCCTGCAGGAATGGCATTTCAGGCAGTACTGGGAGTACTGGGCAGGCCGATCCACACAGAATAATCCCAGCCTTCACTGTGGGATTGCTCTGGACGACTGTCCTTTATCCTGGGGAAAGTGCAAACAGCCCCAGAAATACCTTTTGGGATAATGAGCTGCTGAGTGCATGGAGAGAGAGAGAAGGTGTTGGCCTGCATGAGAGAGTAAAATGCCTGTGGCTCACTGGGACTATGGGCTGCAGTTCAAAAGCCTTAGCAGTGCAGCAGAAATGAACCCCAGAACCTTTGGGCCCTTCCCAGTGTTTTACAAAGCCTTCGTAATCCTCACCTTGCTGTTCCTCAGTTGCTTGAGCCATTCCAAAACAAAGCCAGACAGCAGCACCCATGGAACACTCAATTTCCCTTCACATCCCTTCTGTTCTTCCAAGACCTCTTTCTGACACCTCTGGGATTGGGATTGCCTTGTTCTGGGATGCCCAAGCTTGTGGCCATGTTACATATGAGGAGGTGCTGGCAACACTGTGCGTTGAAGACACTATTGTAGTGTTTCAGCCCTCGGGAAAATTTGCCATGTGCACTGTGTGCATTGCAGCGGGGATTTGCCAGGAGCCCGTGCTCCCATTGTTAACCCTGTGCTTCCAGGCTTAATTTTGCCACTTCCATGGTCAAGCGACTTGGCAGAGGACTTCTGTCTGATTTATTGTTTCATTTGTGTATTTCAGGATCTCCTCGACCGTGTAGAAGCTTTCCAACAGCAGAGCCAAAAGCTCCTTTCCGAAGAGATGCCCAGTGCTGCAGAGCTGCAGGAGCTGCTGGACGTCAGCTTTGACTTCGACGTGGAGCTGCCGCAGCTGCCGGAGCTGCGGGCGCGGCTGGAGCAGGCGCACTGGCTGGAGGACGTGCAGCTGGGCTGCTCCGAGCACAGCTCCCTCACCCTGGACGACATGAGGCGTCTCATCGACTCCGGCGTGGGGCTGGCGCCCTACCCCGCCGTGGAGAAGGCGATGGCCAAGCTGCAGGAGCTCCTCACCGTGTCTGAGCACTGGGATGACAAAGCCAGGAACCTGATAAAGGCCAGGTACAGCTAAAGCTCAGTGTTGTGTTTTGTAGTTCAGTGAGTTGTTTCAGATGGAAGTGCCCTGACTCCTGGAGGGGCTCCCCTTTGTGCATCCAGTTCCCAGCATGAGGGCAAAGGTTGTGCCAGCCAGAAGGGATGGAGCTGGAGGAGGGGGATGAGGGATGGAGCAGTGTCAGGTGTCGGGGTTGCCTTGCAGTGTTTGTGTTGCTCAACCATCTTGTGTAAATTTTCCTTGTGCCACAGGGAAGGGGTTTAAGATGCCTCTTCCTTCTTTTCCACCTTTCCCTCTCTCCACTTTCAGGGTGGAGGACACATATTCCAATCAAGCTCAGATAGGTACCACCAAGCAGGTAAAACTTCATAGTCATAGAGGTCCATGTTGGACTATTTCTAACTAACAAGGAGGAGATTTTTCCAGATTAATTAGTGCAGGGAAGAAGGAAATAAGCCAAATATATCCTTACTAAGAAAAGTTTTCTTGCGGTTTTTACCTTCTGATTTATGAAGTAAAATAGGGGACAGCACAGTGTACTTAAAAATTAGAAACGTGGCACAAACTTATGTGCCAGGTTTCTTCCCTCAAGATTCCTTTCTTTTTTAAATTTTGTCATACTTGGAGTATTGGAACATTTCTTACCCACTACTAACCACAGTGTTTTAAGACAACTTCATATAGCACATTACTGACTAAGCTTGGCTGTAACATTTGATAGGGAGCTGTGTTGTGTTTGTACCTCTCTAAAACCTCAGAATCAAACTGGGAAATACAGAAAAACCAATTTCAGGGTTTTAACCTTCTAATGCAGAATCTTTCAGCTGGTGCTGGTCTGGAGTTTGGTGGGTGTTTGTCAACAAAAAGTTAATAAAAGGTAAATCTTCCTTAAGTCCAAATGTAAGAATATTTCTAGTAGGCAAATGGACATTTCTAAACCTCCCCTGCTCCTGACACCCCAGCTCCTCTGGGTGTAGCCAGTACTGAACACAACACCATCAGCTGGTGTGGCCCTCTGGTTTTAATAACCCAGGTGAGTGGAAGAGCCCCCGCTGCAAGCAGCACCTCACACCTGGGCTGTTGTGTTCCCCCAGGCCCCGGCAGTCCCTGAGCAGCCTGGCAGCAGCAGTGAAGGAGCTGGAGGAGATCCCAGCCTACCTCCCCAATGGAGCAGCGCTGAAGGACGCGGTGCAGAAGGCCAAGGACTGGCTGCAGGAGGTGGAGGCTCTGCAGGTACGTGAGCCCGGCTGCTGGGGAGGGACAGTGACCCTGCTCCTGTCCCCAGAGCCACCCCACACCCCGTGTGTGCTCCAGGGCTCTGGTGTGGCTCTGATTTGGAGCACCCGGTCTGGGACATTGGTTACCTCAGCCATGGAGCAGCTACACTCACTGCCCTGATTCCTGCCTCTGTTTCTGATCTGTATTCCTTCCCCTTTGCAATTAACTGCCTGCAATAAAATCTATAAAACAGCTATTAGCAAAAATCTAAGGTTAAAAGGTTACTGCATTATGGAACTTCACCTTAAGGTCACTTTTGCACAGTTGCTCAGTAACAACTCCCTGTTAATCACATTTTCATGTACTGCACTGAGGTACAGAGTGGGGATACAGAAGTAGTTTCCTGCTAATGCTCAAGCCAGGAGTCAGTGGGACTGCCCAGATCAGACCAGGGTGGCACTGCGATAGCCCTGATTTCACATTTTGGTATAAATTGCCAAGTATTTTCATTTGTCTTCATTTTTTTTCTATAAAGTGAGCTCTAATCTAACTTAGAGGTATGTTCAGGCCCCTCTGGCCTAAACTGGGCTTTTAATAACAACACCTTCTGAGCTTTTATTTAAAAAACTAATTTTCCTGGATTTAAATATTTTGAAGGAATAAAATTTGTGTAATACTAACTTTCATTTGAGGGCTGTCTGGAGCAACTTGAGTGATTTTTTCTTTCTTGGCATTTGCTAATTTCTTGGTCTGGACTCTGACATTCTGCCTCCTGAATATGGGAAAACTAGTTCTCTTTGTGCCAAGAATTTTTGCTTTGGTTCTGTGAAGGTTTTGTTAAATGCCTGCAGTCACTGTGACTTGCAGGAAGTTCTTGGCATCAGGACTTTGAAGTTGCTATAGGTGTTGAGGTTGTTTTGGTGAATAGTTCTCCAGTCCTACATCAACTGCCTGTTCTAAAACTTACTTCTGGAATCACCTCTTGTGCTGCTTTACCTCTGAGTGTGTGGTACCTGCATTGCCTGAGGTGTGGGGTGCCAAGGGAATATCTGGAGCTTGCTCCTGAGCAGCATATGGGATACTGGAGGTGGTTCTCACTCTTGGCCTGGCACAGCCTGGGTTAAACTTGTCTTGTGGTGCTGTAGCTCCCTACAGTACCTAAAAGGAGGCTGGAGCCAGGGGGATCAGTTTCTTCCCGGGGAACAAGGGACAGGATGAGAGAAAACTGCAAGTTGCACCCAGGGAGGTTTAGGTTGGATGTTGGGGAAAATTTCTTCACTGAAAGGAGTGGTCAGGCCCTGGCACACTCTGCACAGGGTAGAGTCACCGTCCCTGGAGGGATCTAAAAGATATGTGGATGTGACACTTGGGGACCTGGTTTAGTGGTGACTTTGGCAATGCTGGGTTAATGGCTGAAATTGATTTTGGAGATCTTTTTTCCATGTTAATAACTCTATGCTTTTATGATTTCAGAATTATTTCAATTTTCTGCTGTGAATGCAGTGTGAGACTGGGAGGCTGCTTTATATTGTTGGCAGTCTCTGGTTTTGATCCGTTTTCTTTTCCAAGGGTCATTTGGCAAATGCATTCTTGCTTCCCAGCCTCCAAATGTGTTGTTTTGTCTGGTAGTCAATGACTATGCACACGAGCAGCACAGACGTTGGACTGATAGTACAGGTCACTGAGCTGTCTGAGCATTAAATTCATTCTTACAAGCTCTGCCCTGAATGTCTTGAGTGCCTGCTGTGACTTGGGCAGTGCTGTGT
Source organism: Trochalopteron elliotii (assembly GCA_024734555.1). NCBI lineage: Eukaryota > Metazoa > Chordata > Aves > Passeriformes > Leiothrichidae > Trochalopteron > Trochalopteron elliotii. The sequence goes on along the minus strand of JANPWX010000150.1, from coordinate 338,026 downwards.
CGTGGGTGCATCCAGCATCTCCTCATTTTTCCCCCGGCAGGTCGGGGGCCGTGTGCCCGTGCTGGACACGCTGGCGGAGCTTGTCACCAGGGGTCGCTCCATCCCAGTGCACCTGGATTACCTGCCCAGGCTGGAGGCCCTGGTGGCCGAAGTGCAGGCGTGGAAGGAGTGTGCAGCAAACACGTTCCTGTGCGAGAACTCCCCCTATTCCCTTCTGGAGGTGAGAGGTGTGGGCTGGGGATCAGCCAGTCAGTCATGCACAGGAACACAGTGTGCAAGCCCAGCGAGGAGCAGTAAATATTAACTGTATTTGCAGAATTGCTTTAGGATTACATGAACTATTTTAATAACAACTTTTGTTAGTGACCTATACTTCTAATAATAGTTTTAAATTTCTAAAATGCTTAAGATTTAGCTATATTTTCTCTATTCTTAATCAGTGGCTAACAAGAGCAGGCAGTGCCAGTGTCTAACATTTTCCATATTAATATGGGAATACTGACAAATCTGTGGCACTGGATTAACTCCAGTGCATCAGGCCGAGCTGCAGGTGAGCAGGTTCCTGCCTGCTCCATCCTCCTCAGGATCAGGTGTGCTGGAGCGAGGCTGGGGTTGTGTTTCCTGCCCCTCTAGAGCTGTGGCTGTGTCACACCTGCAGTCCTTGAGCAATGTATGTTCTGCCCAGCACTGAGGCCCTCTGAGCCCCCTCCTGTCGGGGGCAGACAGGAATGTAGGGCAGCCCCTGGAATCTCTGCTCTTTCCCAGGGTCTGCAGTTTCAGTCCCATGGAGGCTGTTCAGCGTATCAGCTGTCTCTCTCTCCCAGCAACCCTGGGAGAAACACAAGGGTTATTTGGGTCTGGCCATTTTACAAAACTGTAGTTCCAGCTTTCCAGCTCTCCCTACCTTCCAGATAACCTTATCCTAATCCCTCAGAACTTTGATGGAATAACTGCAGGAGCCCTAGTTCTCACCACTTGCCTGTGGCAGCATCCAGGCAGGAAGGTGCATTAGGAACAGTGCAGGTGTAACACTGCTGCAGGTGGGACACTGCTGTTCTGTCCCTCAGGTGTTGTGCCCCTGGTGTGACATCGGGATGCTGAGTCTGAAGAGGAAGCAGAAGAAGCTGAAGGAGCCAGTGCCAAGTGGCAAGAAGAAGAGCAGCAAGCTGGAGACCCTGAGCGACCTGGAGCGGGCACTCTCAGAAAGCAAGGACACGGCGTCCGCGGTATGTGCCCAGAGCTTTCCTAGCTGGAAATTCTTCTGAGTTCCTTCAATCCTTGTTTCTCTTTGCCTCCTGTGCAGGAGTGTGGCTTCCACCCTGTTCTTGCTGTGCTGCTCTGCAGGATTTCTGGGACTGCACTTTTCTGTGTTTGTTTCAGACCTCCCAAAATTGCTTTCAGTGGAAACAACATGTGTTGCTTTGTACATTAAGCAGCCTCACAGTTTGCTAGGCAGTGCCTGTAGCTGAACAAAGCACAAGAAAACAAAAAAATGGAGACCTGTTTTCCCCTGCCATACCTTATTAAAAGTGGGATAGGGTTTGCCTAAGTCTGTTCCTTTCAAAGAATACAATAATCCAGCACCATTTATAATTAAAAGAAAGATTCTAAATAATTAAAGAAAACCTCATGTGTTATGGAGTCACTGAAACACTGCTCTGGGTGGAGCAAACTCAGTTGCTGGTGGGGAAGGGCTTCATTCCAGCAGACCTAGTGCAGAGCCTCCACCTGGGCTGGGTTAGGATGTCCTGTGGCTAATGAGATGCAGTAGAGGCTCATTGGGTGGAGCTTGAATGTATTTTGATGTGGGACATTTAAGTTTTAACCTATGGCAACTACTTGAAACTTGTACTTTCAGTGTTTTGGTGTTGGCCTCTCTTGTCTGAACCCCAGAGCTGGAGCAGTGTCCCTGTTGTGGCACTGTGGGGACAAGCTGAGCCCTAGGTCACACTCAGCCCTCTGTGACTACAGCATTCCTGGCTAAGGAGACCCAGGGCACTCCCAGAGGCTGCACCCAGGAAAGGGAAGTCATTCAGTGTGGCAGGGTTTGCTTCTGACACACAAGGGGAACCAGAACCCTCCCACACTCCTGACCCAGCTCAGCACCTGTGTGCACATCAGAATGTGCTATGCCCCAGTCCCAGGATGGACATAGCTGTTTCATTTTTCCAGAGCTGATTTTATGGAATTATGCTTGAAAGCCATGGTGTGAGAAATAACTACTTTATATATATTTATAAACCCTCCTCAACATGTTTATATACATTATAAAATGCATAGAATTAATTAGTTGCAGCTGGTTTGAACAGCCTTTATGGAACTGAAATATATTGCTGTCTTTATAGGAGCCAGTACTAAAGATTCCTGAAAAAAGGATCATGAGCATCTGCAGAGAGGGTAAACAGCACATCCAGGGTACACCTGAACTTCACCTGCTGTTCACAAGTTCACAGGTCAGGGCATGACCCTGAGCACTGGGCAGCATGTACAAAGTGAGGGTCAGAGGTACATTTGCATTTGTGAAAACTGCCCAGGAAGCTTTTCTGAGTATCCAGACTCAGACTGTTGAGAGACACATTCCCAGAGCAGTGTCTGCAATCCAAACTTGCACTTCTTCAGGATCTGAGCTGCTTCAAGGCAGACCATGTTTTTGTAGTACAAAACACAGAAGCTTGGAACAGAGAAAAGCTTAGGAGCTATTTGTTTACAAAGGGTTAAGCTTTTTCTCTCGAGGCCTCATGAGAAAATGGAAGGGAATTGAAGTCACACCACTGCACGTCCCCCTGCTGCCCCTCCAATCCCGTTTGCTGCCCCACTGCACATCCCCATCCTTGCTTCATTCCAACATTTAAAGCCCTGGAGACTGGCGTGTCTGCAGGGTGACAGAGCAGAGGGCCCCCTGTCTGTATAACAAGCAGTGTTCCCCTGGAGATGCCATCCTTCGGCTCTCTTCCAGATGGCCACGCTGGGAGAGGCCCGGCTGAGGGAGATGGAGGCGCTGCGTGCCCTGCGAGCAGCCAACGAGGGGAAGGTGCTGTCGAGCGAGGAGGACGCCGAGCTCAAGGTGTGTCTGTGCCAGAAGGAGCCGGCTGCTCCCATGATCCAGTGTGAGCTCTGCAGGGGTTTCTTCCACACCAGCTGCGTCCCGGTGCCCGGGGCCGCGCCGGGGCCGCGGGTGTGGCTGTGCCCGCACTGTCACCGCTCCGAGAAGCCGCCCCTGGAGAAGATCCTGCCCCTGCTGGCGTCCCTGCAGCGCATCCGCGTGCGGCTGCCCGAGGGGGACGCCCTGCGCTACATGATCGAGAGAACTGTGAACTGGCAGCACAGAGCACAACAAATGTTGTATTCAGGGAATCTAAAACGCATCCACGACAAAATTGGCTCAGGATTACTGTACAGCAGGTGGCAAGCCTTGACGGGCCAGCTGCCAGAGACAAACAAGGTGAGCCTGGGCTGGGGGTGGACTTCCTGCACTGGGGGTGTGGGGTCGGCAGGGACAGGGTTTGGGTTTGCTCTGGGTTTGGGTCTGCTGTAGCTCCCTACAAATCCCAACAAGGCAGAGGGTTTGTTCCTGCTTTACAGCTGAAAGGAGCTGGCTCCTGCTGTGCCCCTCAGCCAGGATGTGTGTGTGCCCCAGCAGCAGCTTTGTGTTCCCTTCTGTTGGAGTCCAAGAACAATTCCTCCCAAAGAGCCTGTTTTCCCCTCTCCCAGCTCCTGTGTTCTGTGACACAGCAGGCTGTGACACCACTAATGACAGAGCTGCTGAGTTATTGTTTCTGGAGGCCTCACTATTCAGTTGGTCTTTATATTCTGCTCCTACAAGTATTCAAACAAAGGTTTTAGTGTTGAGAAGTACTGACAGAGGCACAAACTGTCCTGTGCATTACCAGCTTGGCTCTCAGACAAGGTTGTTTTCAACAAAGTGTCTTCATCTTTTGCTGCCTCTCCTCACTTCCACTGGACCTCCCAAGCTGAATATTCTGCTCATATTGATGGGTTTAGCCACAGCAGCTGTTTCAGGTGGGGTAGTGAGGGAGTTTTGTCTTTTTTCAGTGAAGGTCTTTCAGCAAAAAGCACACATAAAGAAGGAAAGGAGGTAAAGAATTTTCCTGAGATAACAAATGCAGAAAAGTATCAGAAATCAAAGCTCTGTGCTGTAGAAAGACCATGAAACACCCCAAAATGGAATGTACTCCGTTGCATTTACATTTTGAAACACCTTAGTTTTGCTAGTCCAGTCCAGTTACAGTTAGGCTGTGTTTCTGTTTTCGTGCTCACTTATGTTAAAACATAAACCATGCCACACATGCTTGATGGGGTGTTGCAGCTCCTTCTCATTCACCCAGCTGTGCCAATGGCTCGTGGACCAAATTTTTCAACCAGGCAAATCAAGATCTAGAAATTAAAATATCTTTAGGTATTTTTGAGAATTTTTCTGGTCATTTAGGTCTGAAAGTATCATTTTGCTAGGTCAGCTAGTGTAGCTGAAAAGAACTGGCCAAGATTTTGGAAACAGAAGTTGATGCTTCAGACAGAAATTGAAACAGTGAGTTTAATTTGCAGGATTGTATTAGCTCAGCATGGAACTGTGAGGTTCCTCCCACCCAGAGCAGTGTAACCATTTTTGAGGGGTCTGGACCTTAAGTCAGTGAACCTTCCAAATCAGGGTGTTCTAGCTGAGCTAGTCTGGGTCCCTGTGACTGCATTTCCCAAATCAGAGGTCCCTGGGAAGCTCAGTGAAAGAGCATCTGACCAGGTGCCTCTGCCTGAGTCCCTCACTGGGCCAGGCACCCAGCACACCTTGGCACAGGTGTGAGCTCAGTCTCCATGGATTTGAGGTGGTTTTCTGGAGAATCCAGTGTCTCACCATGGCTGTCCTGTCCTGTCCCAGTTCTGTTTTCCCTGTCATCTGGGCTAGTTTACCACTCACTTCCCCACAAGAAGCTCTTCAGTAGTCACTGAGTTGGGCTGCTTTGATACTGGCCAAAGTGAGGAATGTGAGTGAGTTTGAAAAATTCCCTTGAGAGCAACAGTGGGAATTGAGGAGAGCCATATTCTGCAAGGTCCCAGGTACCCAGGTTAGTGAGGCAGAGGATGTTGTGGAAGACTCTTGGTGAGATGCCCCTGGCAGTGTCAGGAGGTGCAGGGTTTGCTGTTGGCATGCCCCTGCCTGGGCAGGGCAGGGCAGGGCAGGGCTGCAGTCTTTTGGACCAGGGCAGTGAGATACAAGATTTCAGTAGCTGTAAGAGAAACAAGTGTTGATCCTATCACAGTTATTTTGCATTTCAAACTCCACGTTTAGTGAAACCATCTGCATTTTGTTTTCTAGGTGTCACAGACAATTGGAGCAATGTCATTCTCCATGCCTCATGACTGGGATAACAGAACCGTGTATTTGCATTCTCCATTCTCTACAGGACAGCACTGCATCCCACTTCATGGTTTGTAATCTTCACTTTGGTTTGGGGGGGGTTCTCCCTGCCCCTTCCTTTTTTCTCCTGTGTTTGGTGGGGCAGGGAGGGTGCCCTGCTCACCAGGAGCTGGCTGAGCAGGCCTGTGACTGCACAGCTCTGGTGGTTATTTTCTCCATCTCCTCAGCAGCTTTGGAGCTCAGGTACAGCTTTGGCAGAGGAGTGTGTTGCTCAAGGATAGAAATTTCCTACGTGTAATGAAAAGATGTGGCACGTGGGGATGAGGAATCAGGAGAGCTGACCCCTTCCCACAACAACAGCTCCCCCAGGCTGTGCCCCCAATGAGCTGCAGAAGGGGGAAGGAAAGGGGGGAGGCCACTGGAAGTGTAGGAGGTGGATGGGAACAGCAGGGATGTGGTGCTGGAAGCCATGGGACACCTAATGCACAGGACATAACTCCATGTGAGCTTTGCTGCAGCACAACTGTCCAGCTGCAGAGACTGGAGCTGCCCCAGCCCCTGTGGGGCCACTCAGCACAGGCTCTGGACCATCCTCACCTCAGACTCGGTGGGTTGGACTAGCAGACAAGCTGTGAATTGCATCATTTTATGACTGTGACAGAAATTATTTATCATTTCTTCCCTCCTCATGCATAATGCTCCAGGGACACAAGTCTAGACTTACCTTCATGTCTGTGCAGCTCAGTCCATACCAGTGTTGGAAAAGCCATTTCAGTGGAATGTTACCTTTCACATCAAACAAAGCAGTTCTTTGTGTCGCCAGGTTTATTTTTCATATTTGAGTTGCAGTGTATCAATAAGCTGTTATTTATACAAAGATATTGGCCTCCCCAGCCAGAACTGTTTCAGAGCCCTGCATGAGCTTTGGAGCTTTGGAGCCACTACCCAGCAGTGGGTAGTGACCATAGAGCAGGACCTTGTCACCAGGCTCATCCTCTCAGCCTGCCTTCCTCTCCTCTCGTGGCTCCCCATACAGATCTCACTCAGTTTGTTCATTTTGCCCACTCATTAGGGAGTGAGGGGATTGTCACACTCCTGTAGCTCCCAAAGCTGGAGAGTTTGCCAGGAATGATGGCAATGCCTTATCCTTGAACCAGGGGGGAATGGGAGCATGGCAGGGTGCTGAGCCACAGTGCAGCTTCTGTGCAAGCTTTTATCTTTCCTTTTAATTCTGCTGGTTAGAATGAGCAGTCAAGAGGGAGCAGATAAGAACTAACTCATACAGTTGCAGATTAAAAATCTTTCACTGTTTTTTGTTGTGCTACCAGAGTTTTTTCATTATCTGTGCAGTTCTTGTTACTGAAGAATTCCTGCTGTGTCTCCTTGTCTTTCACTAGTCATTAGCACTGAGCTGGATGAGCTGATGATGGAAGCCCAGCTGCTGCAGGTTTCTTTGCCTGAGATCCAGGAGCTGTACCAGGCCCTGTTCACAAAGCAGAGCCCTGCCCTGCAGCCAGAGCAGAGGTCACCCAGCACAGCCACGAGTGAGAAGGCAAGTGTCCAACAGCAGCCCTGAGCTGGAGCACCCTGGGGAAGAGCTCTGCCTCAGCCCTTGGGTTTTACAGGGGTTTGTGTGTGTGGCTGCACTTCCATGAAAATACATTTTCCTTGTGCAAAAGGAGCCAAGAAATTGATAAGAAATTAGTTACAAAATATTGAATACAATTCGTGCACTAATACCTTTTTGAAATTTAGATATGTGTTCATGGTTGGTCTCTGTACTTTAAATACATCTGTCCTGATTTCATAGAATTGCAGAATCCCAGACTGGTTTGGGCTGGAAGGGATCTTAAAGCTGGTTTGGTTCCATCCCTTGCCATGGGCAGGGATACCTTCCAATAGAGCAGATTGTTCCAAGTCCCATCCTGGCCTTGAACACTTGATTCTTGTCCTATGGTGAGGCTTTCCAAGGGGGCTGCTGTGGAAGCTGTGGGCTCAGAGACAGGAAATGTGGATGGTTTTTTCTCTGAGCTCTGTCCCCAGGGGCCTGACCCTGCCCTTGGCTTCTCTTACACATCTCATGCTACTGAAAATGCAGCACTGTCAAACACTGCACTTGTACTTAAACCTATTCCTGAAATCATGGTATGGATAACATGATAATGGGTGTTAGCTGCATACTTCCAACCTTGCCAAAACGTCTTTCCCACAGAGTGAGTGTTGCCGAGGGAAGAAGGATGGGATTAGTTACATGGAGAGAAAACTGAAGCGGCGTTTTGAGAGAGAGAGCTTCTGTGGTGAGAAGAGAGCGAGAGTAAAAAAGATGAGAACCCCCAAAAAGAAGAAACTGAAACTGAATCACTCAAAGGATCTGTGCAGTAACAAACTGGAGAGAGAGCGGGAGCGGCTCCTGGAGCTGCAGCGTTCCAGCGACAGCCACTTGCTGCCCTCAGACACGTCGTTCTCGGAGCAGGAGGACTCTGAGGATGAGGATGCCATCTGCCCAGCTGTCAACTGCCTCCAGCCCGAGGGAGATGAGGTCAGGAGGGGCAGAGTGCTGGCATCTGGGACAGGGAGCTGCCCTGGGACTGTTTGACTGCAGAAAAGCTGCTCATGAGGAGAGTGGGAGGCCCTGGCTAAGCCAGGGCTGGTGTCCCTGCAGCTGGGATGGGCAGGGCTTGACCCCACCTGCCCTGGGGCAGTTGTGTGGCATCAGAACATCTGCACACCTTGGGAGGGGGCAGGTGGGGCTGTGCAGACACTGTGTCCATGGCTGCTCTTGGGATACAGGTGTGGATGGGCTCTGTGGGGGGGGGCAGTGCCCGGGGCTCTGCTCAGGCCCATCCATGCTGGAAATGGAGAAGAGAGAGTTGAGTCTCTGATAGGTGGGAAAGCAATGGGGAGATAAGGGAGGGTGTGCCCTGTCCACAGCCCCAGAGAGCAGGGAACACAATGAAAATCCAGCAGCAGCCAGCTGTGGAACAGGACATTTCTCATGTAAATAGACCAGGAGCCCCAGGATGAGTGCAGGGAGCTTGCCTGGCCCTGCTCTGACCCCTGTGTCTGCTCTTCACCAGGTGGACTGGGTCCAGTGTGACGGCAGCTGCAACCAGTGGTTCCACCAGGTGTGTGTGGGCATCTCCCCAGAGATGGCAGAGAAGGAGGATTACATCTGTGCCAGCTGCGCCGGGAAGGACGCCCAGTACAGGAAGTAAAACCCCCATAAACCCTTCAGGACTCGAGTAAAGAAGGTTCCCAGTTTTCCAGTTAAGCCACAGGGGCTGGTTTAAAAACCAGATTGCAAATGGTGCTACTTCTATCCTTATGGGATCATTTTCCAGAACTCAAAACAATTTTTGACACTTTTGTATTTTCCCTTGATCTGTTTGTGGTTGTTGAGGTTTGAGATGCTGACTGTTTGCAGGGGTTTCCACCGATTGGGAAGGCATTTGACACGTGCACCTTTATTGTACAGCATTCAGTTACCTCTGGGATTTACCGGCGTATTTAATTCAGCTTGGTTTGGGTGCAAAAACAAACAAACAAATAAACCCCTGCACCATGAATTTTCCAATAATCCTCTTTTGAGGAAATCCCTGTTTACTCTATTAACTCTTTGGAGACTTTAGTTTTTTTCCACTTTGTTTTTCGTAGACTAGGTTTATTTATCTGAGCAATAACTTCTATGTCTGGTTTCAGTGACTGGAATGACAACTGAACAGCGTGTTGCTTCTAGCATTGGTTGACGTACAGACAGCAAATGTTAGATCCTAGTGTCACTGAGGGCCCTGTGATGTAGAAGACAGGAAAAAAAAAAATCTGTAAAGTAATTGCCACAGCTGTATTTTGGCTTTCTCCTTTTTTGGGTAGCTTGTATCAAATGTTGCAGTTTATATTGTGGAATAAACCCCTGGTTATGTTATAAAATTAAATGTTGTTGTTTTTTAGAGAGTTTGAAATGCAGTTTTATTTCCCTCTGAATTCTCAACTGCATCGTTGGGTTCTCATAGCCAAGAAATAATCACCTTCCAAAGAAGCAATGCAGAAGGTGTGGTGGTTCTTGTCTGTTCAGGTTTGGAAGGAGGAGGAAAGTCAACATGTTATATCACAAAGGAAAAAACAAAGTTTTTCCAAAGGTGAAATTATTTGCAGGTCGAGTGCATGAAGAATTGAAGTTTGGGTCTTGGCAGGGGCAGGAATGGGGGATCACACAGGAGGCAAAGGTGTGGGGCAGCTTCTCCTGCCAGCCCTGCCCAGCTGCAACAAAGGAGAGACCTTCCCTCACTGCCCGGGCTGGTGGCCACAGCAAGCTCTGCTCTGCCCCTGGGTGGACTCCCTTCAGCTGCTCCACCTGCATTTAGCCCAGGAGCCTGAGGAATAAGGAGATTTCTGGTTCTCCCAAAGGCTTTTCAGGGCCTGTAGCTGGGGCACTGCAGGTGTGGCACCACAGTGCTGCCAGAAGAGACTGGAGCTCTGAGCAGCACAGCTTGAGTGTTCAGGCCCATGTGGCTCTTCCCACATGGGGCTGCACCCAAAATCCCTTGGAGAACAATCACTCTCCATTCTCCACATCTGGAAGTGGCCCAGTGACAGGGATGTGCCTCCAAGACCTGCCAGAGGTGGAACTTCTTGAGCCCAGGGAGATGGGAGGGCTGGAGATCTTTGTCTCAGGGAAAGCACTCTCCATGACAGTTTGTCCTCACCAGAACCGTGGTGGGCTTGGTGTTCCCTCCATTCATCACCAGAAGGAATTTGCTGGTAAGGTTTTTCCCTGCTGGTTTTGCCTCTTTTCCCATGGGCAGAAGTGCACAGAGTCACTGGGGTAGGGCAGAGCCTTGGAGCATCTGTGGCTGATGGTGGCATGGAGGGTCTGTGGGTGGGATCAGAACTGTGCAGGAATTTGGCTGCACAGGGGTTTGGTTAGGTTTTTGGGTTTTTTTAAACATTAATTTTTCACTGTTAAAAGAATCTTCAGCCTGGCCCAAGTGATCTGTCTGAAAGTGCTGGGGTTGGGGGGAGCCTTGAGCCTGTATACATGAGTTGTGTCTGTGATTCCGTGGTATAACTGGTCCTTTTTATTTAAGTACCAAAAGGATGCTTTGAGAAATGGGGTTTTTTCCCCTCTTTTTGCTTGGAAGAATCTTTGTGCAATGCTGAGATAACAGTGTGAGCTGTGGAAAAACACTGCTCTGTAATAACTTCCTTTCAGAGGGGACAGACAGACAAACTGGAGCTGGAGCTGGCACAGTGTCTGATGTAGCTGAATCATTACAGATGTTTCTCTGAGTCTCCTTTATTTTTTTTCCATTGAAGAAATGGCTGTTTATCAAAAAGTGCCAGAGGAAATGGGATGCAGTTAAGTTCAGCATGGTGATTTCATACAGAACCAACCATTGTCAGGGGATTAGAGGAGACTTCTGGCATCCCAACAGCAGCATTTATTATCAGGATTATTGACTGTAGTAGAATTGTAGTGCCACTTTTTGGAAATGACCACATTGTTGCTTGAAATTTTTCAAGAAATGGAACCCCCAGTCCATGGGTGACCTGTGTGAGCCCAGGACTGCTAAAGGATTGGTGTCCTATATTCTGCTGGAGCTGTGACCCCTGGACAGTGGCTGGAGCCTGGAGGAGGTGACAGTGCCTGCCATGCCCTTGGGTTTCATCCCCATGTGTATGCTCAGACATGATGAAATCAGGGTTTGACTTCTGTTAAACAAAACAAGAGAGATTTGTTCACTTTGGGGTTGGCTCTGCTGTGGTGCCCTTTGCACATTCCTCATCCTCAGGGAGGGTGATGAGGGCAGAACATGCTCAGAGTCTGGGTGCATGAGCTGCCCTTTTCACCCCTCCTTTTGTGCACTCCAGATTTCCAAAGGCTAAGCCAGAACAGGAAAAAAGGTCTCTCTCACCTCATTCTGCTGCTTTTTAAAATTTTATTTATTTTTATAATGTAGCAACCAACTATTAATAAACCTCCCTGGATTGCTCAGATCCTAATGCTTTATTTAATGAAAATAGTTCATGGCCTCTACATTAGTTTAATCATAAAACAGGACAAAAATTAAGTCAAGTAACCCTACCTGTGAATTTGAGGCTGAAAACTCCAGTTTAAAACATGCCTGTACCATGTGCCAAGACCAGAGATTGTACCTGTGGTGCCACCTTCAGTCCCTGGGCTGTGCCCTGTGTTGTGTCATACTCTGGGAGCATCAGAACAGCCCAGTGTGGTCACACAGCACCAAAACTCACCTCAGGAAGAGACAGGGCTTTGATTGCACCCATTAGGTGCCACGAAGATGCTCCAAGGGGCATAGCCACTCTGCTCTGGAGGCAGGCTGGGAGGGCTGGGGGTGTTCAGCCTGGAGAGGAGAAGGCTCCAGGGAGAACTCAGAGCCCCTTCCAGGGCCTGAAATGGCTCCAGGAGAGCTGCAGAGGGACCTGGGACAAGGGCCTGGAGGGATAGGAGAAGGGGGAAATGGCCTCCCACTGGCAGAGGGCAGGGTTAGATGGGATATGGGGAGGAGATTCTTGGCTGTGAGGGTGGGCAGGCCCTGGCACAGGGTGTCCAGAGAAGCTGTGGCTGCCCCTGGGTCCCTGGAAGTGTCCAGGACCAGGCTGGACAGGGCTTGGAGCAGCCTGGGACAGTGCAAGGTGTCCCTGCCATTGCAAGGGGTGGAACTGGATGGGTTTTAAGGTCCCTTCTAACCCAAACCAGCCTGGGATTCTGTGATTCTATGAGCTTATCCTTTGGATACAGAACATGGAATTAATTCAAAGACTCTCCATCATCCAGGATTTATGGAAGATAAAACCAATGTTGGAGAGCATTTGCTGGGTGTTTGGGCTGCTCCAGGGTCAGTGCAGCTCAGGGAATTGGGGCTTCCAGCAGGGCCCTGCCAGGGCATGCAAAACACCAACAAATGGGAATCATGAATGTTTTGGCTGCAGGAGATGTCTGTTGTGCACAACTAGGAAGGAACTGTCTCCAGAATGCACACACAGCAACATAAGGAGCTGAGATGGCTCTTCTGTGGCTCTAGAAATGAGTGTGCTGTTCTGAGAGAGTGGCTGAAGTACAGCCCTGACAAATGGCATTATCCTTCATTCAGGAGGGAACAAGTCTCATACTGAGAGCTCTCCTTGAGGATGTGAACACCTCAGTCTGTGAAGAAACAGCTCCTCACCAAGAGCAGCATCAATGGAGATAAAAGTCTGTCTGGAAGAGGAGATAAAACATCCACAGAAGAATGCAAATGCAGGTTCAACACTCAGCTGCTTTGAGAGACAGACAAGACTGGGCTCAGGGAGTTCCTGCAAAAAGGCCTTGGGTAGAAGGAACAAATATTTTATGACAAAAAGAAAAGCCTGTGTGATCATGTGATAGACTGCCAGGTCCAAAATTCTGCTTGCTGAGAGGAAGGTTTGCTGCAAGGTGGTTGAAAAGAAATAGTGATGTACCCTAAATTCAGAGGTGCAGCTTCACAAAGGCTCCTTGTGCACCTCAGTTCTTCAAGTTCTGAAAAATTGCTTACAGATAGTGTTTTAAAGGAATTTAGCTGTTTGTTTAATCATAATACTGGGACAGATTTTATATATATATGTGTGTGTGTGCATGCTTGTCCCTTGAAATCTGTAAGAGCTGGGCTTCTAAACATTTGTAAGTTTAACCAGCAGCCCCTGTCTAAAGCACATGGAATTCATTTGAAGACACTCTCCATTTTTCCAGGCTTTATTGAGGATAAAACCAATATTGGAGAGTGTGGGTCAAGTGTTTGGGCTGCTTTGGTGTCTGTTAGGATTTTGGCTTTTCATGTTTTTGTTACTGTCTGGAGTTAGATTTTAACCAAGCAGGGGACAGGCTGGGCTAGCACCTTCTAACTCAGGCCAATCCTTCGCATGCTCCGTGTGCTGCCCTGATATTTCTTGGGGTTTTTTTGTTGGTTCCAGTAGTTCCATGCCACCTTCCTGTGGGGTCTTCCTTGGCAGGGGTCTGTGGGGGGAGCTCAGAGCTGTGCTTTGAGCTGAAACAGCAAAGGGAGAAACAGAGAATTCATCATGAAATACCTTTGCATACCAAGAACATCTTTTTGTGGTCAGGGAACTGTCCTGCCTAAAGAAGGTCAAAAAAAAAAAGGGATGACAGAACTGGGATTGGGCTTGGAGGCAGAAGTATTTGACCAGCAAACTCTGAGTGCTGACTATGCATGAGGGACCCCTGCAGAAACCTGTGAAGAGCCTGTGCAATGCCCACATGGGTAGGAATTCAAACCTGGAAAAGCCTGGAAGATTCAAATAAGTGAAGTTTCTACAAATACAGGAGGATGAGTGGGCACAGAGTGGTTATGAATCACTTCAGCTAAAAGGAGGATGGGCTAGACTGGCATTGCTCTGGGTACCCCTCCTCTCCCTAAACCACATCCTCTTTTTTTTGCAATGTGTTTGTAAGGCAGAGGAAACAGTTGCCATTGTGATCCTTTTTGTCCCTTCCTAACAGATACTTGCAGAGATGTCTCAGATCTGATGCTGGCGCTGAGAGCCAGTGATATCCTGCTGTGATGGAATCAGAGAATCAGAGACTCAATAGGGTTGGAAAAGCCCTTCAAGACCATCAAGTCCAACCGCTCCCCCAGCACTGCCATGTTCACCACTAAACCATGTCCCTGAGTGCCACATTCACACCTATTTTGAACACTTTAAGAGATGGTGACTCCACCACTGCCCTGGGCTGCTGTGCCAGGGCCTGACCACCCTTTTGGGAAAAAATTTTCCCCTCATACCCAACCTGAACCTCCCCTGGAGCAACTCGAGGCTGCTGCTTCTTGTCCTGTCCCTTGTTTCCCAGGAGAAGAGATCTGGACCTCCTCCCTCACTGATTTTGCTGCAGCAGCAGCAGCTCACTTATGTTTTCCACTAAGCCAAAAGCCTGGGACAGTGCAGAGATGAGTGACGACCCTGGGCTTGCAGAAGTTACATTTATATAAATATGTATTTATTCCTGCAGCAGAAGCAGCATTTTGGGAAGAACAAGAGAGATAAATAAAATATTCACTTTGCAGAGACCTCTCTGGGGCCAGCAATGACAGAGGGATGGCATGAGCTCCTTGGCTCTGCCACTCAGGGCAGGGCCGAGTCTGGGTCGGGCAGCGTGGCTGAAATGTGCCCTTCTCTTGCTACAAAAATCCCAGGATCCCTAGATGCTCCTGGTGGAAGAGGACAAAAGTCAGAGGGTCCACAAAAAATCAAAGTTTTATTAGTAAGTCACACACTTGTCATAGAAATTGCTGTGTTAATCCCAGATTTACTATATAAGCCCATGGCAGTGGGGCTTGGATAAAGGGGTAGGAGGAAAGGGAAGAGAGAAAGGAAGAGGTGAATTAAAGAGAGGAGGAGAGAGTGATCAATCAATCAATCAATCAATCAATCAATCAATCAATCAGCAATCCTAGTCCCAGCACGTTGATCCTGCTGTCTGGTCCAGCCCGTGGGATGTCCAGGGTCCTGCCTGGGGTGTTTTATTTTCAGGACAGGTTTCCCCAACCTGAGCCAGGTTTCTCGCTTTCCACGCCAATGAGTTCTCCTGCATAGTCCCCCCTTTCAGGCCCTCCTGGAAATGGGTGGGGGAGACTTTGAGGGTGTTGATGGTGCCTCTGCTCGGCCTCACTCCCGCGCTGGTGCCGCACTGGGCTGTGCTGATCCCCAGAACTACAACAAGGACGTTTGTCCCAGGGTCCCTTGTCAGCCCCTCGTGCCGCTCCTCGCGGGGTGTGTGCCATTCCCAGCCC
>JANPWX010000150.1:277350-322046 GCA_024734555.1 Trochalopteron elliotii | reverse complement strand
CGGAGCGGGGCCGGTGGCGCAGGGGTTGAAGGAGGCGCTGGTGGAGACGCTGACGGGGATCCTGTGCCCGGTGCAGGCGGTGCGAGCCGCTGCTGAGGAGCAGGTGAAGGTGCTGGAGGTGACGGAGGGTGAGTGAGGGCCGCGCTGAGGGGATGGGGGGACCCCAGGCCGCCGCCGCAGCGATTCCCGGTACCGGCGCCTCATGGCTGCGCCCTGGCCTCGGCCGAAACTTCCAGCCCCGTCGCTCGGCCCGACGGGAGCAGGCGGCTGTGGCTGGTTTCCTGCCGGGTGTCGGTGTGTGCTCGATGTCTCTCACGGAATCACAGAATAGTTGGGGCTGAAAGGGACCTTTGGAGACCATTCAGGCAAAGACCCTTCCCAGGCACGGTCACCTGGAGCAGGTGGCACAAGGACACGTCCCGGTGGGTTTGGAATGTCTCCAGAGAGCGAACCTCCCTGCGGAGCTGTTCCAGCGCTCTGCCTCCCTGAACGTAAAGTTCTTCCTCATGTAGAGTTGGAACTTCTTGTGATTTAGATTTTGGCCATTGCTCCTTGTGCTGTCGCTGGACACCACTGAAAAGAGTCTGGCACCAACCTCTTGGCGGCCGCCGTGGAGGTGCTTGTATGCATTGCTGAGATTTCCCTCTCAGTCTTCTCTAGACTAAAACAAGCCCGGCTCCCACAGTCTCTGCTCACCGGAGAGATGCTCCAGACCCCTCATCATCTTTGTGGCCTCACGGGACCCGCTCCCGGAGCTCCTTGTCTTTCTCGGCAGCGGCGCCTGCCCCGGCGCGGGGCTCGGTGCCCGCAGGGACGGGCGGGTCACGGCGGGGCGTGCTCGGGGCACTGCCCTGGTCGGGGCGGCTGGAGGGCTCTGGCCGGGGGTGGGTGTGGGGTGGTGTGTGAGATCGGAGCGCTCTGAGCCCAGCAGGGGTGGGACGTGGAGGGGCCGGGGTGGTGAAGCAGCAGGGCTGTTGCTCTGGGTACCTTGTTCCACCTCAGCTGGAGTCCCCAGGGTTGGTTACATGAGGGTCGTGGAAAGCCCTTCCATCTCTAGACCCTGCCCTGCTCCCACAGGGATCCTCTTCACCTCCAGGTGTGTGTCCTGGTGTGTGCCCACGTCCTGCAGGTTGTCATCTGTTCGTGGTGTGTTTGAGGTTGAGGGTGGTCAGGATGTAGCTGTGCCCTCTTCCAGTGTGAAACTCCAGTGACAGAGCTCCACTGTCTGTTATGGAAAGCTGAGGACAAGCAGGACAGTGGAGCTGGATGGCAACTGGTTTATGGTTTTGGAAAGAGAGATTTTAAATGAGCAAACACTCCAAGTTCAGGCAGTGTCTCTAATAATTCCATTACTCCTTTGGCCTTTTTCTGGTGGCACTAGGTTGGTTCATGCACTGGCTGCTTTTTCTGTATGGAAGATACATTTAAAAACCTATTAATGCTAATATTTTATTTTGCTTCAGCCCAAGTGACTGGAGTCTGTAGAAACCACAGGAAGATTTGCAGATGATCTGCTGTGACAAGAGCTGGAGAGTGCAGCACTGCAACCCCAGGCTTGAAGTTTTGTCTGTGGCCTGGCAGCTTGACGGGCTGGTTGTTTGTGGACCCTCCTGGAAATTCTGCCTTACCTTTAGTCTGATTGCACTATTCTGAAAGTGTTTTGTGAAGTGTTTTTTGAACTCTTTCTGCACCTAACTTCAGCTCAGAAGTGTTACCAGAGGCAGTTTGTGGTACAGAGAGGGAAAGTGTAAGGGTGAGACAGGGTCAGGAGTGGTGTTGTGATTTTGCTGCTCTGGGAGTGAAGGCAGGCAGATTGGTTGATAAAATGTTTGTTGTTGTGCATTCCCTTAACGTGCTTGTACCACACTCAGCTTGGCTCTTCCTGGCATTACCAGGAATTCTGTGTGTTGCCCCCACAGCTCTTGGAGTTTTATTGAGTGGTTTGATGACATTGCAGCAACACAAGTCTGGAAGTGCTGGGAGGTCCATTGTCCACAGACCCTTGGCCTTCAGGGGCAGCTTCTCCCCAAAGAGTCTGAACTTCCCATAGTCTGTTTGGGTGACACATTTCCAGAGAAGAATGTTTTCTGAGGGTTCTAGGCAATGGATGTCCCTGAGGAAAGCTCAGGATTGCAGAATTGCATTTAGTGGATATTAGGGTAAGAGGAGTGGAGTAATCTGCCCTTTTATTTTGTCATGGTTTTACAAGTCTGCTGAAGTAAATGCTTCAGAGATGCTTCTCTGCAGTCGTAGGGCCAGAGCTCTGAGGTCTGGTGCAGGATCTGTCCCTGTGACCTGGAGGAGGCTGTGGAACACCTGCACAAGCAGTTTGCAGGTGACACCAAACTGGAGGGGAGGCACTTGGTGTCCTGAGGGCAGAGCTGCTGTCCAGAGAGCCCTGCAGGAACAGAGCCAGAGGAATTCAGTGGGGACAGTGGCACGTTCTGCTCGTGGGACATCCCAGTGCTGGGATGTGGGTCAGGCACTCCCTGGCCCGGGAGCAGCTGTGGGACAAAGGGGCAGGAAATAGCAGTGGCTGGTGAGCTGGAGGGGCCAGCAGCATGCCCTGCAGGCCTCCTGCCGGGCTGTGTGAGCAGGAGCAGGGCAGTGATCAGCCCTCTCCAGTCACTGCTCCTCACACCACACCTGGAATACCCGGGGGGTTTTGCTCCCACCCCCCCCGTGAGGAGACAGAGCCACAAAGGGGAGTGAGTTCAGCAAAGGGTCGTGGGTTGGGAGGGGGAATTGCAGCACTCACCGTGTGAGGTGATGCTGGGCTTGAGGGGTTTTCCACTGTGGAAGCAAGAGGGTTTGGGGGGTGGGTCTGACAGCAGCTCCTGGTAATTATGAAGAGATTGTCAGGATGCTGAGAGGTGGGAGAGGATGAGGGATAAATGGGCACAAACTCGAAACAAGAGGTTCCAACTGGGTATAAGGAGTTTTTAAGCAGATTGTCTGTAAAAGCTGTGTTGTTTCCATCCTTAAGTATCTCCAAGACGTGCCTAGAAAATCTGAGCACCCTGGTCTAATGCTGCAGATTCTGCTTTGATCAGGGGGTTTGACTGGAAACCTCCTGACGTCTCTTTTAGGGAATTATTTTGCACACCTTTGATTCCTCCTCTCTTGTATTAGTCAAGCAGCATGGGAAGAATAAGCTGTATTCTCCATTCTATGCTGTCTTTGGTGTGGAGAAGCTTGCAAAAACCAAGAGGAGGAGCTACAGGTATTTAGTGTGTGCCAGCACCATATTATTGAGGTAGAGAAATGTAGATCATGTGTGTCACAAATACTTTAAAAGAGCAAAGAATGTATCATTAGGCAGCATGAAGAAGATGCTGAAGTAGAAGTGAAGGAGTAGGAAAGAGCACAAGTGTTGGCACTTTTAATTCAAAAAACAAATGCAAGTAGGGCAAAAAGAGATTGAGGAAGAACTAGTTAAAGCCATAAAAACTTAAAATGCTTTCAAATGTTGCAGAAGTTTTGAACACCTCTGCACCTTTCAGAGGTGTTCAAAGCCAGCAACTGACTTGGGAAGGTACATTCAGTGCAGGGTTGCAGAAGAGCCAAATTCCTTGTGCTGATGTTGACTTGACTTGGGACTTTGAGGAGCCTCTACAGGAGACATGCTGGGGAATCCATGTCAGATTGAAGCCCGAGCAGAAGCAGTTCCACTTACCAGTTTGTCATAAACAGCAAGGGCTGTTTAAAGAATGGATCTCCCAGAGTTTAGAGGGACTCAAACATTCAGTTACTGTGCAAAAGTTAGGCTGTAAAACTCTCCACTTAGGGACCAGCTAAGTATTAAGCTGGTGAACATGGGACAGGCTTTAGTGAAGGCTCCAAGGTGAGGAGCAGCAGGGCTGGTATAGGGGAGTGGGTGTGGGTTTTGCACTGCCTGTTATGGTTAAAATTCAGCAGTTGGGATGAGAAGAGACAGGCACATGAAATTGTTGTGGCAGAAAAATTGTTTGTAGGAGTGCTGGACTCCCAAAAAGCTCTTAGGAAGTTCACTTCCTGAAAAACGTTTTGCAGAAACTGAGCTGCTGAGCACAGCTCTTGGCTGGCAGGGTCAGGAGTCCCAGGTGAAGCTGAGCTGCTCAGCACATCTGTAAATGGTGTGGAACGGAGTGAATAGTGGTGGGACAAAGTTGCTGATAGTGCTGCTCGGTCTGGCCAGAGTGAGAACCAGTGGCACAAATTGCAGGATGATTTCACAAGGTGTGTTGAGTGCAGACACTGAAGCCAGTCAGTGTTGGTCAGCAGAGTAGTGTTGGGGGAGGGGGACACAGTCCAGATAATGCCCTAAAAAGTTATGGGCGTTCCTAACTATTGTCCTTGGGAGAAGAAATCCCTTTGTCCGTGTGGAGAGTTCGCTGAAAATACCCAATCACTGCTCTGCCATGCTCCAAAAAGCCAAATGGACCGTTAAGGAGGGAATAGAGAACAAAACCCACATAAATTCCTCATGCTAGTGCTGCATGCATTACTGGCCTGCTGCTTTGGCAGGGATCAAGCAGAGCAGCAAAAAGGCAGCACAGACACTCACAGAGGTGTGGAAAAGCTTCCTTTTTTTAAGGACCATTGGCTTTTCTGCCTGGGAAAGGGTTAGCAGAGATGGAGGCCCTAAAATAATAAGCTACAGAGAAGATGAGTTAGGAGGGATTGTTTGTGACTTCTCATAAAGCTGAGATCACAGCATCATGGAATATCCTGGGCTGTCAGGGGAAATGAATCTGAAACAGACAGAATTAGGCTGTTGCCCCAGTGTGCAAGCTGTGGAATTCATTGCTGCTGGATGTTAGAAGTAGAAATGGTTTTAAAATGATTTAACATTTCTGGAGGAAAAACCTCATCAAGAGCTGTTGAACAGAGTGGTTGGATTTAACACCCACTTCAGGAGGTTCCTAATACCAGCATTTCCTATTGAGTGTTGGGGCAGCATTGCTCTGCCCCCACCTCTCTTCCTAAGCTGCTCACAGATTGGGTTGTATAATGTGGTTAAGCCAATGCAGCTGTTGGCTCTCCTGTGTGGTGTGTGCTGCCCTCTCTTCCAGGCAGGTTTTAGCCAGATCAGGAGGGTTCAGGTGTTTAGAGGATGCAGTTGAGCTCTCTGAAGCAGGCTGGCAGTGGATCTGGCCAGTGCTTGTACAAGGAGATGAGCAGCAGTGCAGTCAAAGCCTCTGGACACAGACTGAACTGTTCAAGGGGGGGGTCTCCTGTCTGACTCCATTCACAGGCTCTGGAGGAGTGTGGGATGTCTCCTCTGGATTAAGGACATGGTAGCAGTTTCTTCCCACCATGTCACCCTTTGGCAAGTGCCAGACATGTCCTCAGGGACTCATCTCTCACCTTCTTCTGCAGCTTCTTTCTCCTGAGGAAACAGGCACCACTTGGCAGCTTGGGGATGGGAGATGCATTACTGTCCGTCTCTGGAAAGAGGAGAATTCTTGGTGACCTGGTGACCTTTGTTGTCTCTAGATTTTAGTGGAACATAAATATAAGCAATGCCTGAGACTGCAGGGGGAAGGCTGAGAGCTGCAGCTGTGGGGTGGTGCTGCTGTGAGTGTGTCTAACTTGGCTTGACTGTGGTATCAGCATGTTGCTGGTGAAGTGGGGCTTCTGTTCCCTTTGTCTGGTCCATCCAGGTGGCACCATGCAGCACCTCAGTGGTGTGCACTGCTGCCACTGTCAGTGACCTGAGGATAGATACCCAGTGTGGAAAAATGATCTCTTCCTCTAGGCCTTACTGTATTGGGGAACATGTGTGAAGCCCAAGTCATCTCCAGGAGTGCCAGAGCAGGGCAGTGGCACTGAGGGCAGTTCATGCCCAGCAGGAGGGCTCAGACTGCTGAGAATCACAGACTGTTCTGAGTTGGAATAGACCCACAAGGATCATCCAGTCCAACTCTGTTGAGTGGCTTCCACCCTTTGGAGAGGAGCAGTGTCTGCCACACAGTCCTCTAAATTATGTGGATAAGGAGGTTTAATGACAGTTTCTCAGACACTTGGCAAACACTGCTCCCTGCATTCCAGGTTGGATACCAGGCTTGATGTTTTATGATGACAGTATTTAGTTTCTGAGCTGTCAGCTCTTGTGCCCCGGAAACGTGGTGAGAGGTGAATGGCTCCAGGCTGGAGAACTGCCTTTCTTTTGCCTGTCTGCCTTATGTGTCTCTGTGTGTCCTTTTCACAGGTAGAAAGGCATCACAAGGCCATCTTCAGCATGGTTTGTGTTGTGACACCCCTTGTGTGAAAAGGTGCCTTCAGCTCAGTCCTTTACATGGTTGTTTGTTGCCAGAAGCTGAGGTGTGCAGGTGGCTGTGAAGATGGTGCTGACCCTGGCAAATTGACTCACGTGTCAGTCTGGGCATGCTGACCCTATTGTCTGTCCATCTTGTTTGAGACTAGTCCTGTCTAGGAGATGACCAATGCTTTGATTTGAGTGTGATTTCAGAATGGAAGATTGGCTTTATGGGTCTTGTAAATGTTCTTTTATAATCTCTTCCAGAGCAGGTGGCTCAGCAGGATGTTTTAAAACTTGTTGATTCTCTGATGTTATTTTCATGATACAGTTTGCTGTCCCTTTGTACCAGAACACCTACAGCTACCATAATGGCACAAAACTTATTGCATCACTTGTGCCTCCCTGGTTCAGCGTGTTTTTGCTTATGGTCAGCTCCTTCCCAACAGAACTGCTTTAATATGGCTTCAGGAGGGATTTCAGTGTTGCATCAGGTGCTCTGTTAATACACAATTTTATGCCATAAACCCAAGCATTGTTTGGAAGGAGAGATTCTGGAGAATATAAAGACATGACCACAACATGTGGTTGTGTGGTGCTCTTTTGGCTGTGACTTGGATTGTAGTAGAGTGAGTGATGGGCAGAAATGAGGCAAAGTTCTGTGGGTGGATTGAGCCGAATTGGTAACAGGAGTAAACTTTAACATTGAACTGATTTGTAACAGGGAAGTTGAAACAAGAAATGGCCACATTGCAACATATGATACTGTCTGTCCAGAAGAAAGGTTATTCACAGCAGCAAACACTGGTGTTTGCTCTGTGAAATGCTGCAATTATGTTCAGTGTAGAGAGAAGTTGTGAGGAAGGGATTTTAAAGGAGGTACTTAAAACCAGCACAGCTGCTGGAGAAGTGTGACCTCAATCTTTCTGTCTTTTGCTGAGAAATGAGGAAAATATGAATGCAGATTTAGAGGTGTGCTAACAAAAGGAGTGCTTTTGGAGCAGTTCTTGAGCATCATGATGGAGGATGAAGAAGTTCCTCAAAGCAATGCATGTGTAGAGTGTCAGAACTCCAGCTAAGCATTAGATTCTTGCTTGATGTTTCCTCCTAGCCTGTCTGCAGATCCCCATCCTGTTCTGTGCTGCTCTGATCTTGTGGCTGACTCTGCTTTGAGCAGGAGATTGTACTGGGTGACCTCTCGAGGTCCCTTTCAACCCAAGTTGCTTTATGTTGATGTTATTGGAAGCCAGTCCCGTGGAAAACATCTGTGCCTGTGTGGCTGAGGACCACGATGCACAAGGGTGGGCAGGTATTGGGTAAAGGGAACTCAGTTTCTGGTGCTGCTGTGGTGGTGGTGAGATCCAGCCTCTGCAGACCAAGTGTTGTTTAGTTTAGTTTGGAGTGTCAGTGGCCATGGGGCCACCTGGATTCACCAGACTGGCTGCAGCAGCTGCTGCAGCCCCTTCCTCCACCTCACCCTGTGTCTGCCCTCAGCAGAGACAACAACAGGGACCTTTAACAGCTCCTAAACCAGCTCTGTGTGGATGTGCTGAGCTGACTTTGTCAGTGCTGACCCACTTCAACTAGGCAGATAGGTGCAAAGATTCAGTAGAAACTTCTGCTCATTTATTCCTTCCTGCTTGCTTACTAGTAATTTTTGGGTTTATGGGGCTTAGTTTCACAAAAATGTTGGGGGTGAAGAGGTTACATAAACTGGTTACATGGTAGATGGAGCTTGTTGTGAAGGAGGAGAGTTTGATTTCATTAATATTGCAGTTAATGAAGAAGAGAAGCAGAGCTGGGAGAAAATGTGTTTGCTAAGTGCTCTCATGCCAGGCCCTTCATTAAAAGCTTCTCATCTTTGGGGTTTACAGACTTTTATCTTGGGGAGAAAACTTGGTATTTCTGATATCTCAAATCTACAAAATATAAGTGAAGTGAATCACCTATCAAGGTCCATTTAAACTGCATTTACCCATGATAAAGATAAAAGTTTCCAGCCAACTGGGAAAAAACCCAATAATAAACCAATCCTTTGAGAAAAGAGGAGCCAGTGAGCTGTACAAGGATCAGTGTAATAGCAGTCCCTGGAAAGATTCTTGGAGCAGCTCATTAAACAGCTTGTCAGTGTCTATAATAATAGGATAAATAGTTGCTACACAACTAGTACTATTTTATCTGATCTGTTCTTGATAAATCCATCTGATTTTGGTTTGACAGGAGAGCTGGCTTATTGCTTAAACACATGCTGGGTGTGAATGATCTGAATTCAGCAGGTTTCCTGATAGAAATTTGCCACAATGGTAATTTATCAGTTAAGAAGATACAGTTTTGTAGTATTTTTAAGCAGGACATCAGGCTGAAAACCTGGGTGGGGGAAGAGGGGGTTGTCAGTGGCTTATTGTCAGACCCAAGGGGTTTTTATGACAGAACTCTTGGTCACTGCAGCAGTGAGTATTTCTGTGTCCCAACGATGGCACTGCAGTCTGCCTGGGGAGCAGAACTGAGGTGTTGGAAAATGGAGAAACTAAATATTGTAAATCACAGGCAGAGCACTGTATGCAGAGAGAATACATCAAATGCATATATGTAAACAAATTGAGAATTGTGAACTAGAATACTGAGTTGTGGCTGTGTGAAGCTGTTGCAGTGACTCTGGCTTCCTTTATACCTATTTTTACCATTTCTAGCTTTCCATTTATACTCTTTATACCCCTCCAACATACCCTTTAAAGATGAGGCTGAAATGCAATGCCACACTTGAGCCATGGATATCACAGATAGCACATAGAATAATGACTGCTTCAGTTAAGAGAAGTATTATGTTAAGTACATCTTAGAATGAGGCTGCCTGCTTTCACATCTGGGATAAGAGGGTTATTTTCCTCTTTCTTAATGCATGATCTATGAAGGAAGTGTAAAGGCACTGGGTATGTTCAGTGTGTGCTGGGGAAAGTGAGAGGCAATTATCTCCCAACCCAGAAAAGCCTCTTAGCAGTGAGGTGGGTATTAGGAGATGCTCGATAACCATTTGTGGAGCACTCAGATGTGCTGCTGAGGGAAGTCACAGAATTCCTTTTGAGAAGAATTTTCAGTCTGTTTTTGTCAGGGATGCTGTCAGCACCTTTAGCCTGTCTGCAGGAGACAGGGTGTGCTGACAGGACCCAGGGCATAACTTCTGCTCCACAGCTTGTAAGAATTAAAATGTCACAAATGTGTTTCTTAAGCAGACTAGTGAAATTAAATTAAGTATTAAGAACAGTTATCAGCTGCTTGGAACTTAAAATTGCAATTTTAAGCAAATTTATTGAGTTGTATGGATTTACTATACCAGAATAGCTGCTCTTCCTGGCTTTTATTTCCTGTGCTCAGCATCCAACAGAATTGTTACAAGTGTTTGAATTTTGCCTTTGTCATGGAGCTTTCTTGGCAAGAAGCCACAAGAAGCTCTTGGTTTTTCTGGGCAGATTCCTTGCAGGAGAAGGGTTGTCCAGGCAGTGCTGGTGTCACTGTGCTGGGCAAGGTTTGCTGGGGAAGGGGTTTGGTGTGTCCTGGGCAGTCACAGGGTGAGGGCTGGGACAGCTGGAGTGGTGCCTGCACATCCCTGTGGGTGAACCCAGGGTGTCCAAAAAGGGACTGCTGGCTGCCAGTCTGCTGCTGTCTTGTTCCATCCTGGATCTTTTCCATGCATCTCTCCTGTAGGAACTTGAGTAATGATTTTACGTCGTAGATAAGATTTTTATAGATGTATTTAAAGTTTAAATAATTTGTCTGTTACTAGCCTGCATGGCAATTTTTTTTTGTCCACAAGAGAAGAAAATAAAATGCCAAGACAATAAATGAAGTTTTTGTGGAGAACACAGGGGAGAATTAATGCTCATGATTTATTTGAGTAGCTGTGCTTTGGAATTGCCTTCTCCTTCCTGCACATGAGTCACTCAATTGGCATGATGCCCTTCTCCAAAAATCTTGATACCTTTTGCTGTGTGGCAATAGAAGTTACAATACCAATATTTGGGTTTTTTTCCTTGCAGAATTTGGTGTTCATTTAGCAGAACTGACTGTGGATCCTCAGGGAGCTCTGGCCATCCGGCAGGTGAGTTTGCCTGGAACTGCAGAAAGAATTTTGGTGGGAATTTCCTTGGTTTTTAAAACATTCTTCTGTGTTTTCAGGTGAAAAATTTGGAGTAGCTTTCTGTTACTGTTTCTCCACTTTCTTTTACATTTCTCTAGAGTTTTTCTTTCAACATTATTCAGGTGTTACACTCTTACATTTTGTGAAAAATATTTTTTTTTGGACTTAATAAACCTGGTGCTGAGACGATACTGTACTGGAAATGGACACAGCTTGGGAGGTAGGTGGTAGACATCAGCAAGCAGAAGTGTGGCTTCTCTTTGCAGAAGCCTTTTCTGTAAGTGTTTTCCTCCTTGGAAAGTAAGTTTTGATTCTGTATTTCTTTAGTTACTTTCTACCTGTATCTTGTGCCTTTCTAGAGCTGCTGCCTGGGCTCAGTGCTGTGCAGGCCATTGCTGCTCAGTGCATACCCAGCAGTTCTTTTTACTGCAGTAACTTTGTGGTCCCTTTCATGGGTTTTTTGCATTTTTGGCAAGTCCTGATGCCCCTGTAAAAGAAGCATGATGGGACAGGAGGCTGAGCAAATGGGTCAGGGGTGATCCTTGCACCAGGATATGTCCCTGATTCCTGACCTCTCTCCTGATACAGCTGGCGTCTGTTATTCTGAAACAGTATGTGGAAACTCACTGGTGCTCTCAGTCTGAAAAGTTTAGACCTCCAGAGACCACGGAAAGGGTAAGACTTGGTTTCATGTTATCTGGTTTGAAACACTTTATCCATCAAGATTATTCATTCTGTAGGCAGTTAAAGTAGTACCAGTGCCCTTGTGTATTTGGAGGATTAATGGCTTCAGTTCAGGTTTTTTGATATTTTCCACTTCAAAAATCTGTTTTCAGTTGC
This sequence comes from Trochalopteron elliotii, assembly GCA_024734555.1. Taxonomy (NCBI): domain Eukaryota; kingdom Metazoa; phylum Chordata; class Aves; order Passeriformes; family Leiothrichidae; genus Trochalopteron; species Trochalopteron elliotii. The sequence continues at coordinate 310,830 of JANPWX010000150.1, read as the reverse complement.
TTAAAACACCACTGGGCTTGAGAAGCTTGGGCTGCTTCCTGTAGGGAAAGTTCAGCCACAACGCTTCTGCTACTCTCAGAACAAGGCTAAAAGAAAAGCTGCTTCCTAAGTTTCACAAATACTGATTCTGGCAGTCCTTTTTTGGAGATTTGCTAAATCTTTTGTTATACATCTTGGGACTTGAAGGTTATTTTCCCAGTAAAAATTTTAGCTCAAAGCTGCTGGGTTTCATTAAGAATCTGTTCAGCAGAAGTATTTAACAGCTAGGATGGCCAGAGATTCCAGCCCTTTCCACTCTGACTGTTGACTGGAGCATCTTTCATATCTAGAGTATGATTCATCCTATCCAGAGATAATTGCTTGAATTATGCCCCAGAAGTGGCTTTTATTTTTTCCTGTCCCTTCAGGGCTGGGTGACTGTTCTTGTTTACTGAAATCTTCCAAAGTAAGCAAACATAGTCCCTGACACCGGAGCTGGGATTTATCTCAACTAACTCTGGATGTTTTCCATGTAGATCTGTACATCTTGTGTAGTTGCAGCTGTGAGCTGTTTACTCTGTGCTTGTCTGATGCTGTGTGTGAGATGATGCTATGTTAAAACACACCACGCACTTTTCCCTAAAAAATTACGGGGTGTGGTGTGTAAGAGTGTTTTTGTCTCCTGGATGTTTGTTTCGTAGAACCAATATTGAACCAATAGCAGGATACAGTCACAGGTCTAGGTTTTTTTTAATTAGATTATGCTATGGCTGTGGATTATTCTAAATGCTGTTGTTTCCCACAGGCCAAAGTTGCAATCAGGGAGCTGCTGCCCGGCGGGCTGAGGGAGTCCATCAGCAAGGTGCGCTCCAGCGTGGCCTACGCCGTGTCCGCCATCGCGCACTGGGACTGGCCCGAGGCCTGGCCTGAGCTCTTCAACCTCCTCATGGAGATGCTGGTCAGCGGCGACGTCAACGCCGTGCACGGGGCCATGAGGGTGCTCACAGGTGTGTGGCTGCCATGGATGGGCTGTTCAGGCTTTTCCTTGTGCCAGTGTTATGTCATGTTTCTTGCAAATTGAAGAAATTGGAATTTTCTTCCTCTCTTGCCCCGGGCCTGGTGCCTGTCGCTGGCTGTGGAATCGTGTGCTCAGCAGGTGTCATGGGAGCTGGGGAAGGAGGTGCTGTGCTGCAGGTTAAAGCTCAGCAGGGACTTTGATTGTAACACCCTGTTTTCCAGATAGCTGCAGTTTCTAGTGTGATATTTTTCTGCTTGCCTTTGAGGTTTGCCTCAGGTAGATCAGATGACCCTAGTCTGGTGAAGTGCAACATGTTTCAATAGACATGGTGTTTCCCAACGGTTCTGTTGTTGGTGTTCCCTACAAATTGGATTTCTTATCAGAACTTCTCTTTTTCATTTTTTAGAATTTACCCGAGAAGTGACAGACATACAGATGCCACTTGTAGCTCCAGTTATTCTTCCAGAGATGTATAAAATTTTCACAATGGCAGAGGTATGATCTTCACAGGGAGGTTGGTATTGGATTAAATTAGTGGGAATGTTTCTTGGAACAGAGAAATTCCAGATTCAGTGGTTAAGTCATACTATAATATGACTTAAAGGATTTTCTTGATAATATAATAGTTGATGGCAGCTTATGTTTCAACAGAAAAGTTGAAGCCAATAATAAAATAAGAGAATAAAACTAAAGCAAAAATGAAATACAATTAAAAGATAATTAATGGAAGTATCTTGTGTGAGAAGAATGTTGTGTTCCTGATGTTTAACTTTTCTCTAGGTGTATGGGATTCGCACCAGGTCACGTGCAGTGGAGATATTTACCACGTGTGCACACATGATCTGTAACATGGAGGAGCTGGAAAAGGCAAGAATTTAACTTGACATACAAGATACTTTGAATTCAAACTGAGTGAGGCTCTAAATAATTGTTAATATGGAAATGAAACACTGGAAGATTACACACTGTGTCAGCTGGAATTCGGGGGAAGAGGCTGTAATTTAATACATGTAAAGTAGCTGACTCCCTGCTTTACATGCATGCCTTGATAGTGGGACTTGGTTTCCATAATTAAGGTTATTTTATGGTTTATCAACAGACATGTTTGTAAGAGCTCAGGAAAGGGGGGAGTCAGCATGGGGAGGAGATGGAGTATCATCCCTTTGTTTGGAAATCCCTGGCTTAGCTTATAGCCTTCAGCTGAACTGTGAGTCCTGATCACCTGCCAGGCCTTGGGCACCTGGGTGACAGGGGACCCTTGGGCAAGGCTTTGCTTCCAGGCCCCTGGAGCTTCACCCGTGCTTCAGGAGGTGCCTTGGCCTTGTGTTCCTGGAGGGGTGGGGGAAGCCAAACCCAGCCCAGTTTTGGAAGAATAGCTGTTAACAACAAACACAGCAGTCAAGCAGCTTTATTTGTGAGTCTCCTGTCTAGCTCCAGCTGAGCACATCTGCATTTTAAATGGCCTTTGACAAGTGGCTTTTCCAGCACTCCCAGACAATAAATGGTTATTTTTGACTTTTTAGGGTGTAAGGGTAGGGAAGGGTGACTCTCATCTAGTGGCTGGTCACTTCTGAGTGGCTCAATGTGCTGTTCCCTCCCTGTTTGCACAGGGAGCAATCCAGTGCAGACTTTTGGAAAGTTCTGGTATTTACACTGTGTCAATACTGCCATGACAAGGTTATTCATGCACTACATAGTGCAGCTGGTACCAGTATCTAAGTTATAGTAGTAGCTCCTCACTCTTATTCTGGAGAAGGGCTGAAAGTGTCCTTTACATTGAATACTGAACCCTTTTCTATTGAAATTTTACTTTAAAAAAAAAAAAGGGGAATATTTTTGTAAATGGAATTTCCTAATTGATTTAAACATAGGACTTCGCTGTCCTGGCTATGGAGTTATGAGGAATAATCTCAATAAAATTGTTTTGGTCCTGTATTACTTCCTCTGCCAAGCACTGCTTATGGAGTGCTCTGACATCTGGAAAAATACTTGCTGCATTTTCCTAGGAAGAATCATCCTGTTAATCTTCAGGCCAGCTGTTGATACTCAGCTTGTTTGGTTTGAGGGATGGAGGCTCTGCAGGGAGATAAATGCCAGCCACAGAGTTTGGAGTAATTTTGTGTGTGATGGAGCCACCCCAGGTTGGTTTTGTAGCCTGGGGTTGTTGGGGTGCAGGGCAGGATTCAGCTCATCAAAAGAAATGCCTCTCCAGGAGGGGGTGAGCACTGCTCCTGGGGCTCTCCAGACTGGATTGTCTGGATCTCTCTTGAGACTCCCAAGTGATGGGTTGGATGTGTGTGTTTTGTGGCAGCCTGTGCTGTAGGGTTCTGAAGAGTGGGATTCAGCTGAGCTTAGTTCCTAACATAGAGAGCCCAGGTGATGTCTGGAACAGCTTTTGTGTGACTTGGCAAGATTCTGCAGTTGCCATGAGTTTCTCTTCTATTTTGTACCAGAAAAGTGCAATTGCTGTTGCTTCTAGTGCTTTACTTGTGAGATGTGGGGGTTCTGTATCTGATACTCAGCTGTGCTTGCACTGTCTGTAACCAGGGTGCTGCCAAGGTCCTGATTTTTCCTGTGGTGCAGCAGTTCACAGAAGCCTTTGTCCAGGCCCTGCAGATGCCTGATGGACCAACATCAGACAGTGGGTTCAAAATGGAAGTTTTAAAGGTGAGTCACTTGGGGTTGATTAAGTGGAGAAAGAATTGAATACCAGCACACACTCAGATGTGCTGGAAAACAAACTCCAGTGGCACATCTAGTATTGCTCATGGTATGAACAGTGAAGACTTTTGGCTCCCAGCACCATCCACAGTGAAATAAATTGTTTGCCTGTACTGAAGATACCTATGATGAGATCCATGAGGATCTGCCTGTAAAATGATCCACAAGAATCTGGTCCATAGGACCATCTGTCCTTGTCATTTGTTGATCTAATGTATCTTGGGTATGTCTTGGACACCATAATCTGTAGTTAAATTCCAATCTCTTTTAAAGGTGCTGCAGAATTCCACTGCAGTGAAGTTGTAAAAGCTTATTAAGTGCAGGTGCTTTTCTGGAGCTTGCCTGCTCTTTAATGCTAAGTGATTTCTGAGAAAGAGGGATGGAAGGTCTTTATACTGTCCTGGTTTCCTGGACGAAGGAGATTGAATTGGAGAGCTCTTTGTGCATGGGGTCGAGAGCCAGTGCAGCCTCCTGTAACAGCTTGGGAAGCACTGGAGCTGTAGGGAGTGCTGCCTGCAGCATGGGAGAGCAAAGAGCCAAACACATCAGTTGCAGGATTAAATCCAGATCTTTCATTTCCCTGCCTGTGTGCTGGGGTGAGCAACACTCAGGTCAGTGTTCAGGTTTCTGAGGATGGGCACTGAGGCCCATTCAGTTCCCTGAAGAAAGCAATAAGGAAGTTACTGAAGACAAGTGTTGAAAGTTTTTCAGGATGACCAGCTTTGTGCTGAAGTAATGAAAATACATGGTGAGAGGGTGCTACTGTGTTACACAAACCAGCTGCTCCTGAGCTCTGTTGTGGAACTTGTCTCAGTCCTGTTCAAGGCAGCAGTACCTGGTCTGGGCATCCTGTGGCTTCTGAGTGAGGGGCTGCAGGTCTCATACTCTAGGAACAGCTGGAGCTGTTCTTGCTGTGCAGCACTACTGGAAAGGAGTTTGGGGAAGGATGTTAGCAGTTTTTATTGAGAGAGTATCTCTTGTGGGGTTTTTTCTTCCTTTCTGTTGCCTGTGCACTGGGATTCCTGGGGCAGTGATATATGACAACAGCAGCAGTGATATAAAGAATGCTTATGTCGAATCAGATCTCGATTTGAACAGGCTGCAGCTCAAGAATATTTGGATGTCTTACTCCAGATACTCATATTTGGATTGTTAATGAGTAGTGGTATTTTCCATCCCCCACAGAAAGCAGTTGTAACTGGTGGCTTCACTTTAAACCAGGCCAGGCCAGTTCTGTTCTCATCACATCCATGTATTCTGCAGCCTTTTCTGTTATTTAAGTAAGTGCTTTCTGCCATTGGGCTGTTTGCATGGGTATGTCACCACTGGTCCCACCAGGAGGTTCTTGGACAATGTGACAGGCTGGGAAAGTCTCTGAGGAAATGTCACCATGTTCTTGCTCTGCTCCTTAGCTGTGTGAAGTCCTCTGCCTTTGGCCTCTGCAGGGGAGGTACAGCACAAGAGGATTTGGATCTCAATACACTGCTGGGTGTTGGGTGGCATCGATGGCAGCAGAGAATCATTGTGGATTTAAACAGTAAATTCAGATCTGCTGCTGACAAGTGGTTTGTAGGAGGCTCTTTGTGAAGAGATGAGTGTTCTGGCTGTTGACTTAAGGCAATTCATGGTTTTGTCACTTAGGGTTTCCAAGCTGATGACAGCAATTTTCTGAGGAAAAAGGGATTCAGGTGAAAGACTTGTGAATTGCCTTCACTTCCAGAGAAATGGATTTTATAGTCATTGTAATGCAGAAGTAAGAAACCTTAGGGGATTATTTAAACCAGCTCTACAGATGAGGTCATTACAGGAACTCCTCGAAAAGCTGATGCAATGGAAGAGGGAATTGAGACTTTTTTTATAGTACATTTTGAACCAGATGCAGGCTCAATCCCATCTTCTTTCCCTTAATGAAGTGCTGTGCAGCAAATGAGAGGAAGACTTTTTTTTCCTTCCCTGTCACTTGAGAGCTTTGTAGTCCACGGTTTGTGGAGTTCTTAATGGAAGTTAGAGGCAGCCCTGACCTAAACTGTTGTGCTGCCCATGTCAGAATGTTCTGCAGGACAGTGGCAGAAGCCTTAAGGAATGCTATTGCAGTGTGCACTGATCCCCTGGGGCAGTTATCCTGGTTAGGGGAGTGAATAGTTTGGATCACATGGTGGGGAACCACTGATGGTTAATGTGTCCCAAGTTGTTCCCAATATTGTTACAAGTTTTTAAGCAGTTACCAGCAGGAAATCAGGGCCTTTTATCCTTGGAGGAGATGGGAGGTTTGGCCACAACAAAAATATCAAATGTGAGGACTAGAAGGAAATACCCATGGTGTAATTTATTCTTGTGTTTGATAGTTCAGCATGAATTAAATTGGTGTCTCTAAGGATGGATGAGCTGCAACTGTGCAGTTCTTGAATCCTAATTCCAGTGTTGAACATGCTACTATTGATTGTTTGGAGAGAAACAGAGTGATTAAACATGACAGGTGACAGATTTAAGGCAAATTTCACAATAATGGAATAGAAATTGGAATACAATGGTGTGCTTAGTGTGCAATAATATATCAGGAACACCAGTTAACAACAATCTTGCAGCCTTGCTGTCATGCTTCTTCATTTGTGCTTAGAAGCTGTTCAACACCCGTGGGTCAGAGAAGTTATGCTTACATTTCTCCTGATGCTGGAACAAATAAGTAGCTAGAAAAAATAATTTATCATAACCTCTTTGTTCTTGGATGGAAGATGTTCTTGGATGTATCTGTGTCTTGGAACAAACTTCCCAAGGTTATGAACAAAGTACTTCACCTGCCCCTGCTGAACTCTGACTGACAGTCAGCTTTAGTGTGCTCTCTTAAGTGTTTTTTAAGCTTTTTATCCAAAAATTTGGGGGTTCCTTCTCTATTTAAAGATGCAAACAGGAAGAGAAGCAATAAAAGGCTTTGATAGAGTGACTTGAAGGAGCAGTGCTCTGAAGAGAGAAGGATAAGGGCTTTCTTGAAGGATTAATAGGTGGTGGAGCAACACGTGGGGATTGGCAGAGGATCTGTGAAGCAGTTCTTTGAGTTCAGACAAGCAGTGGGAATTGGCAGAATGAGGGGCCAGGGGTTGAAATACAACATCTGACAGGAGAGTGCTCTGATTTTTAATGACTTGCTCTGCAGGACTGTGGTGACCTTGCAGATGCAGCCTTCTATTGTTACAGCCACAGAGCCATTGAATTGAAGAGCTCCCTTAGCACTCCAACAGCACTTCCTGCAGAGTTGGTTGGGTGTAGAGCTTAGAAACATTTACATAGGGTTCATATGCAGTGGCATATGGAGCAAGTCTGTTTGGATGCTCCTGTGGCCCTAGGCAGGGTGTTGAGTTTGCAGCAGTCCTGAAGATCAGGTTCACATCCTTTGCCAGCACCTGCATAATTTTTTTCCCCGGACACTTCAGCAGGTCTTTTCTGTAATGCTTCCTTCTAGCACGTGCCAGACTCATCCCCAAACCCACATATCTGGGTTATTCCTGATGCCTGCTCGTCTCCAGTACTGATATTAGATTGCAGTTGTTTTTCTGGAAGGTGAATTACTATTTTTTTGTTTCTATTAATGTACCCAGTGCTGCAAACAAACTTCACAGAGTGGTTTGTATTGGGTAAGCACAAACAAACTGACACCCATGTGTCTGGGAGCAGCCACCTCTCGGGCAGTTCTTGAGGGGCTGTTCTGTAACAAGTGTAAGACAGCTGGAGCTGTGTCCCTGGGGAGGAGAGGGGGGAGTGAGAGCTCTCTCACTCCTGTAGGGTCCCAAAAGGCTTTTGGCAAGTGTCAGTGGAAGGGCTCCCCTAAGTCAGGGTGATCAGCTTTATGAAAGTCCAGGCACAATCCCCTGTGGAGCTGTTAAGCTGCTCCCAGAGCAGCCTCTGTGCTGGGCTGGCACAGCCATTGGAGTCCACAGCCAAAATGGGAAGGGAATTGATCTGGGCAGGTGTTTGCTTCTCCAGCTACTCCCTGGGTGTGCAATGGATGTGTTGAGTGCATGAGTAGAAACGTGGAAAATGGGCAGTAGGATAGTTTTACATGACATTAGAGTTCTTTTTCTGGCACAAGACACTTCCAGGATAATTGTATCCAGACAGTGCTGCACTGTGATGTGCTTTGGATTTGAGTCATTGTCTTACCACCACATTATGGCATTGTCTTCACTCCAGAGTGCCACATCTTGTGTTATCCCTTTGCTTCCCTGCAAAAGAGGAAACATCAAGAGAGGTGTGTTGGTCAGTGTTTGAGCAAGAGAGGGGATTGTGTGGTCAGGAGTGAGAGGCAACCTCAGTGACAGCAAGGCTTTGGATGATCTCAGTTGTTAATGAAACAGCAGCCTGTGATTTGAGTGTGTTGATGGCTTTCCCAGTTTCACTTTTGACTGATATTCTTTTTGGTTCCAGGCTGTGACAGCTCTTGTGAAAAACTACCCAAAGCACATGATTTCATCAATGCAGCAGATCCTGCCCATCGTCTGGAACACCCTGACAGAAAGTGCTGCTTTATATCCTTGGTAGTGAATGGGTTTAACTGGAATTGAAGGAGACACACTCAGTCCCATACCCACCAGTGACCTGACTGCTGGAGAAGCACAATACACGGAGTGCTCTGCCCTGCCAGACAAAATGGGATCTTTCTGTTACTTCCAGAGGCTCCGTTAAGTTTCTTTTAGCTTACAATGTATGTTGATTGATGCATGTGCCCTGTAGAACTACCATGAGCAGTTGTTTCTGGTACTTTTTGGTAAAAATTGTCTTTTTAAAAAGATGCTGGTCACAGTGTAAAGACTTCAGCAGAAGGAGAACCAGCAGTACCCCTTGCTGCAGCAGAACTAATGACTAATTGTACTTGCTGCAGAAGCTGATTTGCCATTTGAATTTTCAGTCAGTGCTCCACTGCACACCCAGCTGTGTTAGAGTGGTCTGTGGGTGCATTGCCCAGTACTTGAAAACTGACAACTCAAATCTCTCCATATTGTTTTTTCAGACCCCTGTTAAAATACAGTGTAAGATGTCCCTACCCATGGCAGGGGGAGTGGAACTACATGGTCTTTAAGATCCTTTCCAACCCAAACCATTTTGTGAATCTATGAAAATACAAGGAGCTATTTGTTGGATTTTTGATGGTATATTTTTCCCTCTCCTGTCCTGACTCTTACTACAGTCCTGCTGGTACCTGAGCTCACAAAATGGGCTTTTGTTTGCAAAAGAGGAGAGTCTTGTTCTTCCTTTCCTTGTGTTTGCTCTGGTATTTGTTGGATCTTCAGTTCACCATCCCCAAAGAAAACCCCTTCCTTCTTACCCCCAGGTTAGTTTTCTACCATTTCCAAGGGCAGGCACTTGTGGAGAAGCTTGGTAGGGAGCAGGTGGGATGTGGGAGCATAGGGTGGCTCCTCACCCTTGGGCAGCAGTGAGGTGTTGAATTAGCTCACATCCTCTGAAAAGAGTGAGTCTGGGGGATTCTGTTCTTGCAGAGTTAACATTAAATGAAGTTTTGGTGAGTACCTTGGTGAGTTGGATCTAAGTTAATCAAATAATATGAAAGATGTGCTGAGGTGATGTGTGAGTGGTCTGTGGAAAGTAGTCTTTGAACTTGGGCAATGCACAAAGCCAGGAGCTCCTGGGGTTGTTGTCTCTATGAAGCACAGGACTCTACACAAAATCAAAGGATTTTTAAAGAACAAAACCTTCCCAAGTTACCAGGAATTTTAAGACAGGAACAGATTAATTCAAAAATTGATGTTGTTCTTTAGAAAAAAGCATTTCCTTAACTCCATCCACTTATGTGAGAACAGAAGTAAATTATACAGAAGAGGTGGAGGATCCTGTGGATTCTGATGGTAAGAACTTGCACTTCACTTCTGCTCTTTGAAGGGGAATGGAGTTACCTAAATATTGCTGTCAAAACAGTGACTGAAACATCGTGGGAGATTGTGCTAAAGGTGCATTTACCATGTTAGAATGGTGTCCATCACTTCTTTGCAAATTATGTGTGATTGTGAACAATGAAGCCACACAACTTAAGTTTTCTAATGGCTCAAGGAGTGAGTTCAGCAACAGTTTTGAGGTAAAAGTAGTGAGACAAAAGAAAATCAAATAGGTTTTAGGTTGAGGTTGATAAATTTTAATGAGGGGTGTATGGTGGGAAGAGAGTAGAAAGCGATGAGGTCAGAAATCCTCCTAGGGTTGCTGCTGCACTTGCTAGTCCAGGAGAATGAGCAAATATCTGCTCAGACAGGCTGAACAGTTTGTAATTATTTTCACATCCATTTGTACCTTTTTGTATGTTGGCATATTCAGTCATGTTCTTTTTTGTTTTTTCCACTTTGTTCAGGTGAAGTTCTGGGCTTTGAAAATCTAGTGTTCAGCATATTTGAATTTGTTCATGCCTTGTTGGAAAACAACAAATTTAAGAGCACAGTGAAGAAGGCTCTGCCAGACCTGATTTATTATATCCTGCTTTACATGCAGATCACAGAGGAGCAGGTGAGCATGTTTGTGTTGTGTAGGAAACAAAGGAAATGAGAGATTTAAACCAGCAAGTGTCCTGGGAAGAGTTTCAATGCATGGAAACTGCTGTAATCTAACAGGCTGTTCCATCACTTTGCTGTGGCAGTACGTAGAGGTTCCAAAATGGTACAAGGTGGACAGTAAATCACAGATCACAGAAGGGTTTGGGTCAGAAGGGACTTTAAAGCCCGTCCTGTTCCACCCCTTGCCCTGGGCAGGGACACATTCCACTATCCCAGGTTCCTCCAAGCCCCATCCAGGCTGGCCTTGGACACTTTCAGTGATGGGACATTCACAACTTCTCTGGGCGACATATCCGCTGTTTCAGCACCCCCTTAGTAAGGAATTTCTTCTGTAATCTAAACCTACCATCTGTCAGTTTAAAATTTTTGCCCCTTGTCCTGGGGCCTTGGAAAAAGGGCTTTATTTTTAAGGCAATTATAAGGTCTTCCTGGAATCTTCTCCAGGCTGAGCGACCTCAGCTCTTTCAGGTTTTCTTTCTTCATTCTTCCATGATGCATTGTGCAGTGAAAATGAGGATTATCATGCTGAAAGGAATAAACAGCTTTCTGTGAGAGCAAAAATGTTGTGCTAGTAGGGTGAAATAATTTGTACTGAAATTCTGCATAGCTCCTGGCCTCTCAAGTGTGACAACCATCATCTTTTAGTTTAGGTAGACATGCATAAAAACAAGCACTCTGTTAAAAGATTTATCTGGTTCTCCCATTCCTCATCTAAAAATAAAGCTGCATAGCATTGATTCCAGGTCAGTCATTAGATCTGTCAAACTCTGATCTCAAATGAAGGCCAGAAGGGCAAGATGAGCTCAGAACAAACAGAGTTTCTTCTTTTCAAAGATTTCTCCAATGGAATAGAAGAAAAATCATTTGAGGATGAAGACTTATGGCAGAGAAAAATTCTGAAAGTAGTTTTCCAAAACAGGTTGCATGGAACAGAGAAGCTGCCTTGTGCTCATGGTGTCCTGAATTCTCAGCTGCCCTCTCCTTTTTGTCTCCTCTAGATAAAAGTTTGGACTGCGAATCCTCAGCAGTTTGTGGAGGATGAAGATGATGATACGTTTTCCTACACAGTGAGAATTGCTGCTCAGGATCTGCTGCTGGTATGAAATGTATTCCACATTTAGATACTGAAATAGTAATAACAGGTATCAAATCTACCTTCAGGAAGGGCATTTAGACAAAAGGCCAACTTTTGTCCATACGATGACAAATGAGTGCTGTCATTTCCTTGTGCACAGGCTGTGGCTGCTGATTTCCAGAATGAGAGTGCAACTGCTCTGGCTGCAGCAGCAACGAGGCATTTGCAGGAAGCTGAGCAGGCTAAAAACAGCGGCGCTGAGCACTGGTGAGGGGCTGGGGCCAAGGGGACAGGGCTGGGGCCGGGGCTGGGGCCAAGGGGACAGGGCTGGGGCCGAGGGGACAGTGCTGGGGCCGAGGGGACAGGGCTGGGGCCAGGGGGACAGTGCTGGGGCCGAGGGGACAGTGCTGGGGCCGAGGAGACGGGGCTGGGGCCAAGGGGACAGGGCTGGGGCCGAGGGGACAGGGCTGGGGTGGAGGGAATGGCACTAGGGCTGAGGGGACGGCACTGGGGCGGGTGTCAAGCTCATCTGCAGCACTGGATGCACCATGATTTAATCAGATTTAATTTGTGACAATGCTGCTGATGGGCAAAGATGGAATTGGAGGGCTCTGATTAGAAGAAGCAAAAGAAAGTACAGCAGTTCTTGAGCCAGATAGTGAAATCTTCATATGGAGTACTTTGTGTAGTTCCTAGGACAAGCTATCTGTGCCAAGGCTCCCTCCCTTCAGGGCTTTATGTTCCTTAAAACATCTCATGGGAAACAATAAATACTTACACAAAATCAGAAGAGAAATTTTCAATACTTCATGTTCAGTTAATTGGGATAAAAATTTCAGGAATATATGTATATATAAATTATTTTTTGACTTGATGTCAAGAAGAGTGGTGTTGTGTGCAGGTGTATGTATGTGTTCAAGTTTTAGAACTTCAGAGTTGCAGTTTTTAATGTTATTTGGGGATAGAAGAAGCAAACTCCACTACTGGAGTACCTGGTTGCTGGTCCATAGTGATTCTCTCCTGGTTTTATAGTGCATTGGTTCAGTGTTTGTGTTTATTTTGAGTGTTAGTGTCAGAGTAGCCACTCTGATAATGAGCAGCAATGGAATGGCTGCAAAATCAGACAGTAGGTCTCCATCTGCCTCAGTTGTGAGAAGTTGTAAAGTAGGTTCTTGGCTTCACAAATAACAAGGAGAAGTGTATTTGTATATAGTTCTATATCATCATAATTAACAAAATGTTAATGCAAAATTAGATGGTTTAAAACTTTTAATGTACTGGGTATCCCAGTGCTTCTGCACATAAATTATGAAGGCATGGCTGCAACACAAGCTTTCATGGAAGATGTTCTTTTTTATTATGAGAATAAAATTGGTACAAGTAACAACTATTCCACCAGTATTTTAGGAAGTGGCTGAGAATACTGCCCATCCTGGGGAGTTTCCAATCCCCCATCTTGCAGTTTGTGAACATTAATCTCTGAGGACTTTTTTGAATTCTCTTTTGGGATCAAGGAAATAGTTGTGGTAGCTTAGACCAAGGAATTACTTGTGACTTCACTTCAGAATATGTATTTATTTCTTGAGTGATGATGGAGGAAAAATCTTAAGGCATCTGAACTATTTTGCAGGTGGAAAATACATGAAGCCTGTATGCTGGCCCTGGGCTCAGTCAAGTCTATCATTACAGACAGTGTGAAGAATGGGAGAATACACTTTGATATGCATGGCTTCCTGACAAATGTGGTCCTGGCAGACCTCAATCTTTCAGGTATGTGGGACCCTTCATCCCTGGGAATAACTGCTGGGTGCCAGGCACTGGGAGTCTCTGATCAATCAGGTTGATGTGTGCATGAGGTATTGGGAAGTGCACTTGTGCACCTTACTCATGTGAAAAAAATCTTGTGAGTTCCCATGTGCTCCCAGTTCTAGTGTAAATATGTGGGACTGTGCTTTCAGCTGGATCTCCTTGTTGGCTGGATGCATGAGCCTGTAGGGCTCGGGGAGAAAATAGCTGTTCTGATGTCTTGTGTCTGTTCCTGGGAAAGTCACCAGCAGTGTTTAATGGCCTTCAGAATTCCTGCTGCACCATGTCATCCCATTTGTTTTATGCTGAGGCTGACACGTTGTAGCACATGAATTCAAATAATGCTCCTGGCTGAATGGGATTCTGTTATTGGGAACTCAGCAGGATTTTGCTCTGTGTTATCTTACATCAATGTGCAAGAAAATCAGAGGAATTGTTGAAAGTCAGACCTCAAAAGTCCTTGCAAATTAAAATTTTAGCAGTTAAAGGCAATGTGAGCATCATTGATGAGTCTACATTGTCAGTGTAGAAAAAACTGATTCCTGGGTTCCTTTTTCATCGAAGAAACACTTATTTAGCCCACTACAAAAAAGGGTTTTTTTCTTTTCTTTGTGTTAATATTGAAGAACTACTGTGGAAAGTGCATGGTGTGCAGTGCATGTAAGAAACAACCTCAGCAATTTGCATATATTTACATTCATTTACATATATGTCATTGGGTTGTAAATGAGCTGCTGTGCTCTAGAAGGGCTCCTGGAGTCAGTGTGTTGATGGCTCTCCAAGGATATGCAGTTAATGGTCAGTAATGGTACAGACAAAGAAATGTTTTGTTTTATGATACTGACTTAAAAAACAAAGCTCTTCTCTTGCTGTACGTCTTGCACAGAGTGTTTTATGTCCTCATCTTAAAATTAGTACTTGCAGGAGCATAAATAATGGCAGTAAAGATGCTGAGGAACAGAGAGCATCATCACTTTGAGGCCAGCCTAGATAGGTAAGGAGATTCATAGTCTGAAAAGGCAGCAGGATTAAGTGTGGTAAAGATATATCATACCTTGATGAGTGCAAGCAGGTGAGTGGATAACGAGTGTCCACTGCTTCTGTGGTGCTGGTGAAACACAGAATTCTGTTCTGTAACTGCAGGGTGATGGCTGCAAACTAGTAATGTGGTCTGTGAAAGGTCCCTGGGTATGAGCTCTGTTATTCTGATTCTTCTCCCTAAGATGCTGCTGTTTTCTTCAGTTGGGGACAGAATATTGAGCTGGATAAATGGGAATTATTGGGAAACCCTCTGTTCTCTTCCTTTGCTTTTGTTCAGTGATGAACAAATTCAAGGGTAAATAGTTGAAGGGAGGTTTTTTAATAAATGAGAAATTACTGTTTGAAATAACTAAGAAAATAAACTGGATTCTGAGCACAAACAAAAATTCTTTGTATGCCGGCACACTTGTCTCGTGTGTCACATTTCAGTGTTTTCCTATTGGGATGACAAGATTTTAAATAATGGATGGAAGCAGCTGTGATTTTTAAACTCATCAAGCCTATTCTGAAAGCACTGAGGTTTTTTGTTTTGCTGCAGTATCTCCTTTCCTCCTGGGCCGGGCCCTGTGGGCCGCCAGCCGTTTCACCGTGGCCATGTCTCCAGAGCTCATCCAGCAGTTCCTGCAGGCCACTGTCAGTGGATTGCACGAAACACAGCCCCCCTCTGTCCGGATCTCTGCAGTCAGAGCCATCTGGGGGTAAGCAAACCCTGGGCTGTTCCACAGCCCCAGGGACAGGGGTATAAGTCACACTGATAAACTGGTCTGTTAGAATAGCAGTTCTGTTTGGGCTGTGGGAGGTTTTGCTTTGAATGAAATAGACATCAGCTTAAAAAGTGTAAGAAAACAGGTTCAAAATAAAATAACTCTAATGAGGAATATGGAATTGAGATTCAAGGTTGGCTGCAGTAAAGTGTTGTGATGGGTATGGTCACAGGGAGGAGCAGCACTAGATAGTGTTGGAAGGAACAAGGATGAAACCCAGATTATTCCTGTTTGGTCATAAAGGTGACTGACATCATATAGGCCTATGGAGCCAATCACAGCAATAAGGAGTTTTTGGGGCTTGATTTTCTTACCCCATTTTTGTCAGAAGGAAGCTCTGCTGTACTCACTCTAAAGTAAAAAATGAACGTTAGCGTAAAATAAAAAAAAAAGTTTTAAAAATCTGCTAAAACCTAACTGTTCACCACTTCCAAACAACACTTTGTCTTTTATTTGCACTGAAATGTTAACAAATAAATAAAGTCAGATTTATGACCTAGTTATTCCTGAAATTGCTTTATCACCCCCCAGCTCACTTGTAGAACAGGGTAACGAAACACTTTGTAAGCAGTGTCTGCCCTAGACTGTTTTCCTTTTCTCCATCATCAATGGGCACTTCTTAACAAGATCTGTCACTGAGGGGCAGTAGAAGCTTCTAACATCACTTGGCTCAACTCTGCATTGTGTGGTGTGTGGAGGGAAAAGATTCCTGGTGAGAGCTTTCCTCCTTCCTGCTGAGCTGCTGGGAGGTCAAACAGTAGTGGACTGAAGGAGAGAAGTCCTAGAGGAGTGAACTTAAGGAATAAGAATGGACAGGATAGAACAATCCCTTATGTATTATCTAGAATGCAATGTATTTAAGTTACTTCAATATATTAGGAATGTATCTTTGTATCACAAATTTCTCCTCTAGCTACTGTGACCAGCTGAAGATCTCCGAGAGCACCCACGTGTTGCAGCCTTTCCTTCCCAGCATTCTGGATGGGCTGATCCACCTGGCAACTCAGTTCAGCTCCGAGGTGCTGAACCTGGTGATGGAGACGCTGTGCATTGTGTGCACGGTGGACCCGGCGTTTACAGCCAGCATGGAGAACAAGATCTGCCCCTTCACCATTGCAATATTCCTCAAGTACAGTAACGGTATGCATTCCACTTATGTTGCCAAAGCACAGTTGGTTTTGCTGTTGAATCCTGCTGTTGAAAACTTTATCAATGGCCATTGAATGAACATTGTTTCCTGTGGTAAAGGTAGAAGGGACACTTGCTGCTTTGCCCAGCCAAAATACTGGTGGCAAAGATTGAGATGTATGTGTGTGTTTTAGTAAATGGTGCTTTCTCTCTACAGATCCTGTTGTTGCTTCTCTTGCCCAGGATATTTTTAAGGAGCTGGCTCAAATAGAAACCTGCCAGGGTCCAATGCAGATGAGGCTGATCCCAACCCTTGTCAGCATCATGCAGGCCCCAGCTGACAAGATCCCAGCAGGGCTGTGTGCAGTAAGTGCTTCAGTGGGGCCTGGCCTGGGCTGGAGGTGTTCCCTGTTCTGTAACACCTCGGGGGGCTGCTCTGCAAAGGGCAGAAAGGCTGCTGTGGACATACTTTGGAGCAATGGCTTCAGTCACTGCAGGAGGTTTCTCTGATGAAAAGAGGCAAACTGCAGGTGCAGGAAGATGCTTCCAAAAGTTTGTTTTAAACTGCTTCTCTGGCCTTCTTCCAGTCTCCACAGTATCAGTCATCCCCAGTCATTTTGCTGTGACATTGCCATCTTTCAGCAGGAACAGTCTTTTCTCCCAGCAGACTACACAACTTTTCCCTGCACTTCTTCCTAAGGCTTTTTCTGATTTATGCATCACATATGTATGAATTGGAGATAAATTATACAGGTGCCCTAATAAATGATGAAGCATTGACTGTGTACAATGCTTGTATGGAATTAAACCCATAAATATCTGTATCAATATGCATATAATCTGTTAATTGGTATGACTGTAACAATTTCCTACGGGTAATTAAAATAAATTTAAATCAATATAACCAAAATGGAACAAGTCAGCTAGAACAGTTCTCTGGCTGTTCTGATTAGCATGCATCTGTTTGCCATGTTTGAGTGGTGACACTGCTCTTAATGTGGTCACTGTCTTGGGAACTTCTACAGCTCACACCAGGGATGCTTGGGTGTATGACTCCAGGATCCTTGCATTTAAAAATTATTCTAAAATTAATTGTAATAATTCTAAAAATTCTAATAATTCTATTATTATTAAAAATAGACTGTGAGTTCAGGGTGGGGTTGCAGCAGTGGCCACATCCTTGCAGGTTACACCTTTGATGTTTGCAGCAGGGGTGGGTAGTGCTGACTTTAAGTTCTGTGGTTGCTGCTGTGACAGTTTGTGCTTTCCTTTCAGACTTCTATTGATATACTGACCACAGTTGTGAGGAATACAAAACCCCCTCTGTCCCAGCTCCTCATCTGCCAGGCATTCCCTGCAGTGGCACAGTGCAGCCTGAACACAGATGACAATGCTACTATGCAGGTACTCCTGTGGGGAGAGGGAGGCAGGTGGCACTGTGGGGAGGGGGAGGATTGCAGGGCTGTACCAGTCCAAGAGAGGTGACACAGTCTTTGAGGAAGCCCAAGCTGTGTTTGCCACTTGCTGTATCAGCAGCCTCCCAGAGCCTCTGCCACCTCCAGTTTATACCATACCAATTTATACCTGTTGTTCAAGGCCTGCAGTGACTTTTCCTGATCATTTGTGAATGTGGAGAACTACAGTGAGAAAGGCCGCAGCCTGGATGCTTTTTCTATTTTAGTGTACTGGAGCATGTTAAAAAACCAACCAACCAAAGCCCAACAACACAAAAAAAAAAAAAAAAAAAAAAAAAAAACAAACCAAAAAAACAAAACCAAAACCCCAAACAACGAAGCAAACCTGTAATGCTTTTCTGCCCCTGTAACATTTATCACACCTGGTAATTGCAGGGACTGTCTTCAAGAGCATTCACTGGCACAGGACAGCAAAAGCCCTCCTAGCCCTCCTCCTCTGGCAGCTTTCTGCTGTACTCATTTATGAGGGAAGGGGAAGGCAAACTTCTTTTGACTGAGGCAGGTGTGGGGTAAGGGAAAGCAGGGAATCACCAGCATCAGTGCTGCCTGTTTGCTGGCAGGTGTGGCTATGGCCTGATGTCTTTGGAGTATCTATCAAGGAGGAAAAAGCATCAGAGGCTAAAAGTGCAGGGAGCCTTTTCATTCCAGCTCCTAGATATGAATAACAAGGGTGGTTTCATTCTTTATGTAAGGAGTTCCATGGTGGCAGCTACTCTTTGCCATGTGAATACAGACCATGGGAATATGGTCTTTGCCTAAACAACAGATCAGTAAGAATAGGCTGGAGACCAGCAGGGGGAGATTGTAGATCTGCACGTTGGTTGCTTTGCTGGATCTTCATGCTAAGAATTGAAAAGGACTGCAGTTTAGCTGCTGAGTTGTGTTTTGTTCATGTCACACTTCTGTCTTCACCTCTCTCTTGTTAAAAACTCTTTGAATTTCTTTAGCTACCAAGATTGGCACAAAACTCCAACTACTTGAGGTTGTTGTTGTATTTATTAGTTCCCTTGATTGCTGCTGATCAAGGAGGAGTAGTGTATTTGATAATGAGCTGGGGTCTGTAGAACTTACTTGTGAAGTTGGTCTCTGTGGCTGCCTACCGGCTAAGCAGTAGTTCCCAGACCAGCTAAAACAGACAGTTCATGGGATCCTCAGTCTCTTGGCTGTGCGTGGTTTCAGGCTTGGAATAAAAGAGTGGGCTCAGACGTGGGTTTAAGGCGTTTATTCCAGTGCAGATCCACGTGGCAGAGCAAGGTTTGGGCCTCGTTCTCCTCCTTTTGTTGTTGGCCAGGCTGCGCCTGGCCAGAAGGAAACTTCGGGCCAATGGGGGAAGGGGAGTGGGTGGTCCAGGACAGGGGTACTTATCATAACAATGGAAAAGGTAGGTGTTTGAGCACCTAGCCAAATGGGAGAGCATTTCCCTCAGGTCCATCAGGATGATTGACAAGATGTTCCCTTCAGGGTGATACCATGTGGATTTGGGAATAGGGGAAGGGACTTTAAAAGGAACATACCAGCACCAAATAAATAAAATACATATACAACTTTGAAAAAACTTAATCATGCACCGCAACATACTTGTGAATCTTTTACAGGTGCCACCGGTTTTCCCCTTGCTTTCATCTTGGCTCGGGGTGGTTTTGGGGTGGTGAAGGGGATGTCTGCCCGTGCCTTACCCACTGCCTGTCTCTGCAGAACGGCGGCGAGTGCCTGCGCGCGTACGTGTCGGTGGCGCTGGAGCAGATCGCGCAGTGGCACGACGAGCAGGGCCACAACGGGCTCTGGTACGTGATGCAGGTGGTGAGCCAGCTCCTGGACCCACGCACCTCCGAGTTCACCGCTGCCTTTGTGGGCAGGCTGGTCTCCACTTTAATTTCCAAAGCCGGGAGTGAGCTGGGAGAGAATCTGGACCAGATCCTGAGAGCCATCCTGAGTAAAATGCAGCAAGCAGAGACACTCAGTGTAATGCAGGTGAGCAGATTTGGCACCCAGGAGAGTGAGGAGAAGCACCAGGAGAAGAAACTCATCATTTTCTTTCATTTCGTGCCCGTTTATTTATGGCTCATGCAATAGGAGGGTCTGTGTATCCTCTTGAAGTAGTCAGGAAAATGCCTACTCTGATCAGAGAATCATGGAATCTCCTGAGTTAGAAGGGACCCAACAGAATCACCGAGTCCCACTCCTGGCCCTGCACAGAACACTCCCAATCCCACTCTGTCCTAACACTCCTTGAGCTCTGGCAGCCTTGGGGGCGTGCCCATTCTCTGGGGAGCCTGTTTAGTGCCCCAGCACCCTCTGGGAGAAGAACCTTTTCCTAATACCCAACCTAACCCTCCTGTGACACAGCTCCATGCTGTTCCTCAGGTCTGAAATTTTTTGTCAGGTTACAAGGTAAGCAAGATTCTCCTGGATAAGCTGTAATGCACCTTCAGCAGTCACTCATGCCCTTGTACTTGCAAGCCTTCTTTGGAGGGATAGGCCTTGCCTCAGTAGGAATGTTGTGGCAAAGGCAACATGTCTTTTTGAGTGGGTTTGTTCTGTATTCCAAGGATAAATGCCTGGGATTTGAGACAAGATGAGCTTTTGGTGGATGGGAGGTGTAGTTGGCCTGAGTGAGGTGAGAGACCAGACGAAGAGCATCACCATCTCTTCTAGCCTTGACCTACTTGTAGTGACACAGCTTTCTGGAGTGATCTTTTCCCAGTGGTCTTCATTCTCTCTCCTGTCTTTTTTGCCCATACCCTCAATCTAAAACAGCTTATGCTGACTGCCCTCATTCCTTGGTAGCAGCTGGGGGAAAACATTTTGCTGGCACTGCTGAGCAAGATCCCATCTCTGCCCCCAGTGCCGCACTCAGCTGAGCTTCACTGTTCTCTAACCATTTTATCTTACTTCTCTGATTTTTGAATGTGCATTTTTCAAGCCAGCATATGGTGCCACAATGGCCATTTCAATGTCAGCAGATATCAGCTGCTTTAGAATTTTTTACCCCTGGATATACTGATGATTGTTAACTGTTTGGAATGGCTCTCACTTTGCTTGGTTTTGGATTTAAAAGATACAGAAGTTTAAATCTGAAGCAATCCCATGCAGCCCTTGCAGCCAAGCATTTTGCAATGCTGGATCCCTGTGTTAGCCTTTAAGATGGTTCTCTGGAGATGGGCGGGTTTTACTTGAGGAAGGCTACAGAGATGCTCTCAGACTGGGAGACTGACATTTAAACATACCCAGCAAATCAGTTCTGCCTTTGGTCTTTGGGAGTCAGACTGTTAAACTGCATGGTGTAACAAAAGCTTTTCACAAGTTGCAGTTATTTCCCTAAAATCATGTTCAAAATGCATTCAGAATTGGGAAGGTGCTGCTGAGTGATGATGTGATGGTGTTTATTGCCTGCATTTGTAGCACAGTGTTTTGCAGCTAGTTGTACTTTCCCTTCCTCCCGGGGTTGGTAAGCACAGCCCTCACTCCTGCAGGGAACTTCAGCTTCCTTCAGTAAGCACAGCTTCACTCCAGCTCCTTAAATATTTGATACAACATTTCCAGCTGTTAAATTATGTACAGCTAACATTGCCTTTCTCCTCCTGCAGTCCCTGATCATGGTGTTTGCTCACTTGGTTCACTCACAACTGGAGCCACTCCTGGAATTCCTGTGCAGCCTGCCTGGCCCCACTGGCAAGCCCGCCTTGGAGTTTGTGATGGCTGAGTGGATGAGCAGGCAGCACCTCTTCTATGGGCAGTATGAAGGCAAAGTCAGGTGGGGCCCAGAGATACTCCTGTGTTAGCTGCCCTCATCCCATTGCCATTGAGTGCTGGGCGTAGGGAAGGGGAGCTGGCTCAGATGGGAGCAGTGTGTGGGCAGAACTGCTGCTCCATGTGCTGTCAGTTCTGCTCAGGAGAGCTGTGGTAACTGGAGCAAGCTCTGATCTTCCTCATCAGTGCTCCTGCTGCCTTGTGCTCCTGTGCTGGAACAGAGAAACAAGGGGTGTCCTGCAAATACGGGGCTGCTTTTGGGATTGAACATCTGTGAATGTGATGAGAAAAGCTTCCACACATGGAATTGCATTCACAGACTACTGTAGAGTTCCAAGGTGTTGTAGAGGGCTTCCTAAGAGAAAACCCTGGTGATTTCTTGTTGATTTATTGATCTGTTAAAAGTCAATCAAGAAATCAATTGCAACAGTGTTCTCTTGCTGTAAGAGTATGTTTGTGTTCTGATGGAGGCTGAGTGCTGTATTCCAAAGCATGGGATGCTTTGTATTCATTTAAATTTTGTCACAGCTGCTGTATTAGATTTTTCTGGAATCATGAAGCCTCACAGACTACTCTTAGGGGTCTCACCAGCTGTTAACTCACTTAGTGTGTGTTATGTCATTGCTATGTGAAATAAATAATGAGGAAAAGCAGGTTCAAAATGGAAGTTATTCAAGACTAATCTTGAAGCACAAGTAGCAGACTTTGGGATCCAGTGCTCTTTTTGGTCACACTTCGTTGGTTTCATCCCTAAGTCTGGTGGTTTATCCCCATTTTGACAGTGCAGGCCTGTCTGCAGGATCTCTTGAGGCTTATGGCAGAGGGAAAAGCTAAGGCTGACCAGGACAACAAGATTAAAGGTGATTGTTTAGAGCTGTGCTGTCCAAGGTGAGAACTGTTTGTGTACAGGTGGTGTAACAGGGCTCCACACTTTATTAAACACTTGGATTTGGTTGGTTGTGGTGACATTTACCATGCATTAGTAAATGCTTGGTGTTTCTGTGTCCTGAGGAAAAGCAGGACAGGCTCTGAGGAGCCTCTTGTTCAGGGTTAGTAGAAGGACCCTGAAGGCAGCTGACACCACCTGTGTGCACAGTCCCCATCCAGTAGGGGCAAGTTGAAGAAGTGGCTGTTGGGTCTTGACGAAATGATGGGAAAACTTTGGGCAGCTTGGGGTGACAGGTAAGACCTGGGCCCAAACCAGAAGTCAGAGCCGCAGTGTGGGAGAGTGTTGGAGTCCAGGGCATGAGGAAAACCCCTCAAACTGCCCTGGGGGGTCTGGGACCCCTGCCAGGACCCCAGGAAAGCATTGCCTTTGACCTTAGCCCATGGGAAAAATTGCCAACACTTATGGATGAAATGAGAACAACAAAAATTTTAATTAGATAGTAGTTTAATTTGTCACAAGGTGAAAATTTGTAGTTTTGGGTTTTTAGAATAGAAGTAGATAGAGGCAAGATGGAGAATTTTCAGCGGTGTCTTAAGTTCTTCTTCTACTCCATCTTCTGCTGTGACAGTGGCACAAAGACATTGGTAGAGTGTAGGTGATGTAGAGAATTGTGTGTCCAGAATTGATAGTAATTATTGGTACAAAATTATAAATATAGCATATTTCAAGAGTTAATTGGGTTAGAAGTCCTTAAGAGACCTTGGATGCCAGGTGTCGTGCTCTTGGCAGTGGTGTGTCTCAGCGTGCTAAGCCTGGTGTAGGGTGGTGTGCTGACCTTCAGATAAAAAATTCAATAAACACCTTTCAAGACTGAGCTGCGAGATCCTCTCTTCTTTCAAACTCTGACACGGGACTTTGAAAAGGAAAAAAGCCCTAATTAGGGGGATCTTGGACTCAAAACACAAAAGGAGAGAGAGAGTGAGAAGTGAAAGCACAAGAAGAATTCAGAACTCCAGAACTTCAGTTTGAGATTTGTGGAACCAGGAAAGAGAGAGGTTTGGAGGTGCCAAGTGTAGATTGTCATCCTTGACCTGTAGTCAGCATCATCCTCAATATGCTTGAAAACAGCATGGAACTGGAGAAGGTTTGAAGTGTGGAGCAGAAATGTGAGCATCAGAAATGGAAAGAACATGTAAAGGAGAGGAGCAAGCTGGAAGATCTGAGTCTAGCAGAGCCCTGAAGGACTAGAAATGAAAATGAGCATTGAGACTGGAGAAAGGGGGCAGATCATCTCTGCAGATCAGCCAAATTACTGCTTTCTTGCCACTGCTTTCCTCTTAATTCCATCTTTGTGTGCATGTGGCACTGCACAGGCACATTTAACCTGGTGGCCCTCCTGACCTGGAGAAACCTTTAATGTCTGTATGGGTGGATGTCTGTACTGTTGGTGGTACCAAATCCAAAGCTTGACCAGTTCCCAGCTTGCTCTGCAGGTTGGGAGCTGAGTCCAGGGTCAGATGCTGACATAAAGCAGGAGACATGGGAGAATTCTGTCATGCTTGTTCTTGGCAAAGATGTAGAATAAAGGGCATCTGGGTGTCTGCTCTGGGATGAGTTCCCTGTTAGAAAGGGGCTGTGAAAGCCAGACAGTTTGGGGAAATTCCAGTCTCTAATTTTCCTGTTCTCTACTCCCAGCTCTGTAGCACTGTGCAAACTCCTGCAGTATGGCATCAACACAGATGACAAAAGACTTCAGGACATTAGGGTGAAGGGAGAAGAAATATTTAATATGGATGAGGGAATTCGGACACGATCCAAGTCGGCCAAAAGTAAGTAATTATTTTGCTGTGTTTAACAGGGTTTTTTTCTGTAAGTAGGTGCTATGAAAGGCCTTAAACAGATCTGGCAGATCACACAGAGCTGTGGGAGATAGTTCCTGCAGAAGGCACATGTTAGTTTTTAGAGCTAATTCATACATTGTGGACTTAATATATCTGTTTACCTGTATCTATTTACCTTAATTCTGCCAAAGACTGGTTTGGAGGACTCCTCATGACTGATTTAATATAGCTGGATGAGGTGATTATGGGATGGGGAGTTCTTCACTGCTGTTTTGCATCATGAGACAGAATTGATATTTCTGGATGCCTGGTAGCTTCTCTGAGAGGAAAGTGTCTTTAGTGCATGCAGACATTTAAAACAAAGGGGTGTCTTTTGCAATGAGACACTTGCACAGAAAGCAATGATTCAACAAGTTAGAGATTTATTTCAAGGAAAGCTTGACCAGTCTCCTGGATAAGATTTGTCTTATTTTTAATAGGTTGAGCCTGAAGTCTTTGACTGGAGGTTGCTGTTGAGATTAATATTTTAAATCAGAGAGAGCAGAACCCTGGGCAGATTTTCCTGAGGACTGAGCTCCAGGGGGAGGAGGGCACTTGGGGGCTGCTGTCCTCAGCCATCAGTCAGACCTTGGCTGTGCCACTTGCTGTGCTGGAGCTCGTGTGTGACCAGTGGTGGGATGGGATGTGGAGGCTGGACAGATCCAAACTGGGAGCCTGTCCAGACAGTCAGTGTTCCTTGAGCCTTCAGCTGCCATGGGCTTGGGATCTGCAGTGATGCAGTGAAGGTCAAAGGTGACAGCTAAGGAGATGAATAGGGGAAAGCACTAGGGATTTTCAGAGTGAGTGGTGGTCACAAATTACTTGCTACCTGATTATTCTTGGCTTAAAAAACCCAAGCCAACGAAGGTCAGACAGAAAAATGGCAACTGCCAGCATTTGAGTTAAACAAAGATTAATACTAGCATCAGTAAGAGCTAAAGCTAATGCTTCCAGATTCTTTATTTGATTGGATCTTTACTTTAGTAATTAATGGCAAATACAGGATCTAGCTGTCCCTGTGGAATAGTTAAGCCCTGCAGGAACACTAGTAAGGAAAAGTTGGAGGTTACAATGCCTCAGGAGGGGCAGAGCCATGCCTGCACTGTTCATTTACATAAAAGCAGTTGTGGATGTGCAAATGGACTTCAGGAAAGAAAGGTTGACTCCATTAAGCAGCCTGCAGGAGTAGATTCACACATTCATTCAGCTGTGAGGATTTTCCTCATGCCTCCTGTTCACTCAGAATATGCAAGGTTGAAATTGCATTGAGATCTTTGGGAATGTAGCCCTGAGGGTATATGGAAAGAAGCTTTGGGGGTTTTATGTCAGTTGTTTTTTTTCTCCCAACCTCCCTAACAAAAAACCCCCACCTCCACAAAAAAGGACCTGTTTTATAACTTTTAATTAAAAGCAACATGAATATGTGTATTTTTTCTCTTACAGATCCTGAGCGCTGGACAAACATTCCTTTGTTAGTAAAAATCTTAAAATTAATAATAAATGAACTCTCTAATGCCATGGAAGCAAATGCATCTAGACAGACAACTGCAGATTGGAGCCAAGGTGAAATACTGGGTTTGCTTTTTCTCTTTGCATGGCTTAAATCTACTTAGTCTTCTCTTGAGAAGCATTTATGATATAGGGACTTCATGACAGTAAATCATGTACCTGTAACTACAAAGGCTTGAATAGTGATCCAGAGGATAAGCTCATAGAGTCACAGAATCCCAGGCTGGTTTGGGTTGGAAAGGACCTTAAAGCTCATCCTGTTCCACCCCTTGCCATGGGCAGGGACACCTTCCACTAGCCCATGTTGCTCCAAGCCTCATCCAACCTGGCCTTGGGCACTTCTAGGGATCCAGGAGCAGCTACAGCTTCTCTGGGCACCCTGTGCCAGGGCCTGCCCACCCTCACAGGGAACAATTCATTCCCAATATCCCATCTAACCCTGCCCTCTGGCAGTGGGAAGCCATTTGTCTTTGTCAAAGTCCCTGTCCAGATCTCTTGTTTTGTTGTACAGTTCATCATTAGCACAACGTCTCTTCCTTCCCTGTGCAGTATTTAAGTGCTACCAATCTCTTCCAGGTAAAAATGAATAAAATGGGACAATAAGATCAGTCAGAGTTGTGTATCCTTAGACCTGAAAATTCTTTTGGGCTAGTTTGGAAGATGGGATCTGACCATGTGCGAATAAAATTACCCGTTCATGGTGTATCTAGTTTGCCTTTCTTCCTACTTCAAGTATCCATTCTTGTTGTTGCCTTTTGCTTGGCTCCAGTTCTGGAATCATCCTAAAAGGATTATAAGGATTGTAGGTCTTTCTCTTCATCCACCCACACGTGCAGGGATGTGTTTGCCTACAAACTCCAGTCCCCTATAGAGTGATCACAGACTGGACCTCTTGGATTTGGATCATTTCTAGATTTTTTTTTCTAAACAGATGATTCAAATGATATGTGGGAGGATCAGGAAGAAGACGAGGATGAAGATGAAGGTTTAGCAGGACAGTTCTTATCGGATATTCTTTCCACAAACAAGTATGGTGAGTAACAGCTTGAAAGTCCTTCTTCAAAGCAACAATCAAGTAGGTGACATCCTAGTCAAAGTTTCCTGCCCTTGCCAGCAGCAAAACAATGGCTGCAGGCATGGGGAAGGAATTCTGCTCTGGAATTGTGAATAAGGACCTTCTGGAGAAGCCATAGCTTTGAGCAACATGGTGATTAAATTGTTGCATTAGAAATAACATCACCTGGGAGTTCACATGCTGCACAGGCTTCACACCTGAGAGGTTCCTGCAAGGCATTTCCTCTAAAGAGAAAATTGCTGCTCAAAGGTGTAGGTGTGACCTCAGTGTGGCAGTGTCCTAGGGATGGGTGAGCTTGTTTGTGGAGAGCCCTTGAGGAGCAAGTGCTGCATAAAGAGATGAGCAGGTGCATCCCATGTAGCCTCAGAAAGGAGAACTTGACAAGAAAACAGCAAGGGACACTGCTCACATTAGCTCAGAACTGGCAAAGTGTCACCCTCACATGGGGTTAAGATCCTGGGGCATGGAACCCAAACCTCCCTGTGAGTGTCCCATGTGTGCTTGGCTCACCTCGAACCTCCACTGACCCTGGTTCTGGGCTTCAGTGGCTTCTGTCACATGACGTAAAAGAGCACATACTCTGGATACAATTTTCTTTTTCCCAGCAGTGCTGAAACTATTTATTTTTGGATCCTTGGGTTCCAGTAGCTTAATAGAAAACTTCCTGAGATAATCTGCTCTTTTTGATATTAAAACCTGCTCATTTGCTTCTGACAGATGAAGATTACTATGAAGATGATGAAGAGGATGATCCAGATGCATTAAAGGACCCTCTTTACCAAATAGATCTCCAGGTGATGCTCTAGAATGAGGGGTTTTATCAGATTCCAGTCATTCCCTATAAGCTTTAATTTTTTTAATGTTGTACTTTAACAAATATGTAAGCACTGGAAACACCAGTTATTGATTGTCATCCAGAAGGCACTCTGTTAATTGAAATTACTTCAGAAAGGGCCAAGTGTCCCAACAATTTCTGCAGCTATTTTTCCACATCATTAATATCTATAACGTGGAAATATGAATGAACAAAACTCTTTGAACAGAGGGAGATGAGACTTTTCTACCCATGAGCTTCACAGCTACTGGCAGAAATCAGGAGTAGGTTGGACGGTGAACGTGACAGAATTGCATACTCCACTTGGAGATGCTCCAACCCACTCAGTCCCTCTGTTAACTTTTGTTCCTGCTTTTCCCACCACCTGCAGCTGTTGATGGGCCCTTCCCTCTGCTCCCACCCTTTTTCCTCTGCTCCAACCCTTCCTTCCCTCTGATTCCACTCCTCCTCCTGCACCACTCCTTTCTGTTCCCTTCAATCCTGGCATCTTACTTGGTGCATGTTGGGATGTGTCTCCTGACACGTGGAAGCAGCAGGATTTCCCAGGAGGGTGGTGCTGACAGGGTGTTTCTGTCCCTCCCAGGCCTATCTCACTGACTTCCTGTGCCAGTTTGCACAGCAGCCCTGCTATGCCATGTTCTCTGACCACCTCAACGACAACGAGAAGCGAGTGTTGCAGGCCATCGGGATATAGACCCACTCCAGAGACCACACCTCCCAGATCTGAACAAAAGGTTGTTTTTGGCTAATTCCACGTTTTATGATTGGACATAAAACATTTTCCAGTGTCTGCCTGCCTTGTTCCAGGTCGACAATGGCCTCGTTGTTTTGAGCCTCATCTTAACACGCATCTGCTAAGGGAAGGAATCCTGAGAAAGCAGCAAGGACATTGCACATTGGTCTCACCACAGGAGCACTTTCATTTTCCACAGTAACTTTCCAGGAAGTTCTTAAAGATAAAAAATAATGTGTCCTTACTATTTTTAAAAGGAAACTGTCTCTACCTGTGAAGAGGCACTTTTAGTTTCCCACAGCACAGTCGGACAGAAAAAGGAGCCGGGTCACTTACGGATTGCTTGAGAAGTGGGAAGGTTGTTCCTCTTGGCTGTTGTTCCTCCCCACGTCACACAGGGTAAATATCTTGATCCTACAACATGACTTCTTTTGTAGAACCACAGACTCTTTTCAGAGCTGCCTGGATGGGATGGAGCCAGTTCACAGGAATTTGGAGGGGAAGCTGAGACAATGAACCTGAGTGCGTATCTTCTTTCCTGATGTGGACAGGGCTCTGTCGCTCACATCTCCCATGGGAGCAGTTCTTCACTAACACTTGTGTGTGCACATGCTCAGAGGAAGCCACCACTTAAATTTCTGTTCCTGTGGCATGTGACTATGAAAGACTGGTTTTCTGGAACACAAGGAGCCACAGTTTTCAGGGGGAAAAAAACCTGATTGTATTTAACATATTTGCTCCATGACAGCCACTCTGAACTCCTTTGCTTTTTTCACACTCCTGTGTGTATTTTTATAGAGTGGTAAAATAACATTTGCAAATTGATTTCCCCATGAGAACAGTGTGATGTATCTCACAACACCTCTCTGCCTTTGGTTCCCTTTTGGGGGAAATTAAATAAAACTATTAAAATGTACATTGGTATCCTTCTTATAAAACAGATTTAAAAGGAACTTACACTTGTTTCCTGAAGTCACTTTTTAAAGACATATTTGTCCTTAGAACATGTTCTGTGCATGCTGCCAGAGGATGTTTGGGTGTTTCACAGGAGTCACGTGGACAGAAAGGGAGTCCTGTGCTGTATCTGCTGTTTAAAACAACAGGCTGAGCCATTACAGTTTCCTTTTAAGAAGGGCAGTTGCTGTTCCTTTGTGGAATCATTTGCTTCGACATTTTATCAAAACCTCCATAACCTGGAGTTCTTCTATATCTCACTGGTCTCATGTTGTGCCCAAGAATGGGCAGAGCCAGGGGGAAACCCCCATCCCCTGAAGACTCCTCTGAGCCGCTCTCAATTTTTTGTGTGCCTGACTAACTCTGTGAGAAGCAGAGTTTAAAGACTGATTTTTATGTGTCTAACAAGGTACAAGCTCTTCCCATGCCATTGACTCTCAGTGTCTTTATTCCCTGGGGATTCTCTGCTCTATAAGAATATCTAATAAACAGGGTCCCCTGACCCTCCTGTCACACAGTCCAGTAGGAATTTTGTTCTGAGGCCTTTGCCTCTCAGCTTTCACTGATAGGGCCAACAAGTTAAACTGAACAGTGCAATTTTGAAAACCCACTGCAGCTGATGGCTGCAGTGGTGTGTCCACATGGCTGTTCCAGAAAGGTCAGGAGGAAGGAAGGAATTCCTCCTTCCTCAGAGGAATTGGTCCCAGCTCTGGGAAGAGGCAGGACCAGCTTTGTTTGCCATGTGTCAGCAGCAAAGGCTCGAACCCAGCCATCCAGACTTGGAGAAAAGTGGATGCCAAACATCTGGAAGCATCGAGGTGTGGTCAGGGTGTCAGTAAACAGCACATTGAAGGCTGGTTAGCCTGGACTCACAGAGGTGCTGGAGGGATTTGTGTGTGCTCCAGTGGGAGCTGGAGCTGGCATCCTGTGCCTTGGGGGGGATTTAGCCAGGTCGGATCATGGATTTAAACAAGACCATGAAAAATGAGGCTGACATTAGTACAGACACTGAACTGAAACATCTGAGGGTGTCTGTGTCAATGTAAGTTCCAAAAGATGGATGGGTCAGTGCCATGTTCCTGCTGGAGCTCATCTGTGTTGGGTAAAAATGGCTTTGATTTGCAGTTATCAATGTTTTTTCAAGGAGTGTGAGAAGGGAAGGATGGGGGCATAAGTGGCACTGTCTCTACATGTAAGGATTCATTTACCTGAGTTTGCCACAGCACAGATGGACAGAAAAAAGATTCTGTGTTCCTTACAGATTGCTTGAGAAGTGGAAAGGTTGTTCCTCTTGGCTGAACTGGTGCTCTGCACTCTCCCTCCACCATCCTCAGCTTGGATGCAGCCTGAGCTGGCCAGGAAGGCTGCTGCTGCATGGCAGCTGAAGCTTGGGACCAGCCCGAGGGGCAGGACTGGCACAGGGATGGGTGTGGCTGTATAGCAGCTATTGCCAGCACCCTCACCGTGTGCAGGGTGGTCTTGGTAAGAAATACTCTTGACTCAAGGAATCCCCTAGGAAGAGGCTGGATGGGATCTGAGAGAGTGCATGAGGGAGATAGCTAGAGGAACCTCAGCAACGTCCTGCTGGTGCTCAGTTCTTCATTGCTTTTCTGCTTAACCACTGTCATCTTTCCTAATAAAATTCTGAAGTCTCCATGATGTGTCTTTATACAAGGATTGTGTTTGCTGCAGAAATTGTGCCAAAAGACCTCTGACCTGACAGCCATTGCTCAGGATGGAAACTGCTGGACTCCGTCAAGCTGTCTGGTTTTGAGGTGCAGCACTGCTTGTGTTGTCTGCTGTTGCAAAGAAAGAAAACTAATAGTCATAGAGGTGACTGACACCATGGTAGGAAACATTAAGGTAAAGCAAAGGGTGGGCTGTGGGCGACTGCACAGCCGGGGGCACGTGCCACTACTGCGTTGGTGCCTGGCACACATCTCCCACTCAGGACTCGTCTGTGAGGATGAACTGGCCATGTATGCTCACCGACTGTTCTCCGAGGAGCACAAAGCTCCGACCCCACGGACCGTGTTCAACCAGCGAACCGCCCAGCTCGGACCCTGGAATGAGACTTTATGCATGTTCATCAGTATTTTTCTTTTTTGGGAGTGCGGTTTTTTGAATTAACAAATAAACTCTTGTAATGTAGAATCCCATTTGGCTTCTCTGTCTTTACCCGGGTCTTCACCCGGGCAACGCCGGTACCGGCTCGGTCCGGCGGGCTCGGCCCCCGCCCCGGCCTCGAACGCGGCACTTGGAGCTCCGCAGCGGCGGTCGGCGCCCCGCCTCCCCTCTAGCGGTGCATGCTGGGAGATGTAGTCCAGGTGTTGGCAGCTGCCGGGCCGGCGCCCCGGGCGCGATGCATGCCGGGAGTTGTTGTCTGACGACGCGGCCGCAGGCACGCCGGAAGTCAAGCGCGCGGGGCACGCCGGGAACTGTAGTCTAGGGGGGGCACGCGTGGGCCATGGCGGCGGCCGCGGCCCCGGCGGGTGGTTCGGGGCGCTCGAAGGTGGCCCCGAGCGTGGACTTCGACCACAGCTGTTCGGACAGCGTTGAATACCTCACCCTCAACTTCGGGCCCTTCGAGACCGTGCACCGCTGGCGCCGCCTCCCACCCTGCGACGAGTTCGTGGGGGCTCGGTGAGCTGGGGAGCGGACGGGATGGTGGGAGGGGGGCTCCTGGCGCCGCTGACCTGTCCGTGCCGCCCGCAGGCGCAGCAAACACACCGTGGTGGCTTATCGGGATGCGATCTACGTGTTCGGCGGGGACAACGGGTAAGGGGAGCCGGGAATACGGGGAGCAGGGCCAGGGTTGAGGGGAGATGGATGGATGTGAGGGGAGATGGGTGTGAGGGGAGGTAGGTGTGAGAGGAACGAGGTGTGAGGGGAGCGGGGCTGAGGGTCCGCGGCCGCCCCTGTCCGACCCCCCGGCCCGGCTCAGCCGCGTCTCCCTTCCCTCCCCGCAGGAAGACGATGCTGAACGATCTGCTGCGCTTCGACGTGAAGGACTGCTCGTGGTGCAGGTGGGCAGCGCGGCCCCTCGCTGTCCCTGGGAGCTGGCGGGGCCGGGACACGCCGCGGCTTCCCTCATTAGCTCGGGCTGGGTGTAAAAGTTTGTGGCACTCCTCGAGTACTCTAGAAGAGCTGTCACCTCCGCCCAGCACTGTCACAGCTGCTCCCTGCCAGGCTGCTGTGTGCTGGGCCATCGGGGTTATCGATCCTGCCCGAGGGGAGGCCGGGCAGCCCAGCAAGGGAGAGGACCAGGGTCACCTCTGTTCCTGCAGACTGTGGGAGAGCAGAGGGACTGGGTGTGCTGCACCCCTCGGGCCAGGGAAGCTGCCAGGGGGGGCTCACACCTTTCCTGGCTCCTTTGCTCTCCATTGGGCCATCTGTCTTATCTCACCTGTGTCTCACTTTCCAGCCCTGCCAAATAGATTTCAGCAGCAGCATGTTTGTAACCATTAATACTATATTGCTGTTCCATAAAATCTTAGTGCAATCAATGATCCAAAACCAATGAAACACTCAGGAACAAAAAAATAACTTCTAACAGTTGTTTCTTTTCTGAGTCTGCACAGTAGCTCTGAGTGCCCACAGCACGATCAGGGTGTTTGACTGCTGCTGTTGTAACCTGTGCAGGGCTTTCACAACGGGGACTCCACCAGCACCACGGTACCACCACTCTGCTGTGGTCTACGGGAGCAGCATGTTCGTGTTTGGTAAGGTTGTGCTGGAAGTGGCAGATGTACTTGCTGTACTGGTTTGAAAAAGAATGAGAGATCTTTAGGAAGTGTCAAGGATCTCATTCAATAGCAAATCCAGTATTTTTCATGGCTAACTGTGATTTCCACTTTAGTTTGGAAATATTTCACTGGTTTTTTTTAAGACAACTTGAAGCTCATTACCATAGTGATTCTTTAGGAGAAGGAGTGGAGGAGAAGTCTCCTTCTGTAGTAGTCCATTAACCATACACCTCATGCAATCTAAAGTTTCTCCTAATGCAATGCCTGGGAGTGTGTGTGCTCCATTGCCTGGGAGTCTAATGGAATTCTTGTTGTCCAGGTGGTTATACTGGAGATATCTATTCCAATTCTAACCTGAAGAATAAAAACGACCTCTTTGAGTATAAGTTTGCAACTGGGCAGTGGACAGAATGGAAGACTGAGGGAAGGTAAGAGCTGGTGTCATTGCCTCACGCTTCAGGGGAGTGAGGGTGGCTTGGCATCATTTCACATGGCACAGTCAGACCCAATTACAGTGCTGATGTTAGGGTTGCAGCGTGATTGCTGCTCTGTTT
>JANPWX010000150.1:264640-276994 GCA_024734555.1 Trochalopteron elliotii | reverse complement strand
GCGCCCCGCCTCCCCTCTAGCGGTGCATGCTGGGGGATGTAGTGCAGGTGTTGGCAGCTGCCGGGCCGGCGCCCCGGGCGCGATGCATGCCGGGAGTTGTTGTCTGACGACGCGGCCGCAGGCACGCCGGAAGTCAAGCGCGCGGGGCACGCCGGGAACTGTAGTCTAGGGGGGCACGCGTGGGCCATGGCGGCGGCCGCGGCCCCGGCGGGTGGTTCGGGGCGCTCGAAGGTGGCCCCGAGCGTGGACTTCGACCACAGCTGTTCGGACAGCGTTGAATACCTCACCCTCAACTTCGGGCCCTTCGAGACCGTGCACCGCTGGCGCCGCCTCCCACCCTGCGACGAGTTCGTGGGGGCTCGGTGAGCTGGGGAGCGGACGGGATGGTGGGAGGGGGGCTCCTGGCGCCGCTGACCTGTCCGTGCCGCCCGCAGGCGCAGCAAACACACCGTGGTGGCTTATCGGGATGCGATCTACGTGTTCGGCGGGGACAACGGGTAAGGGGAGCCGGGAATACGGGGAGCAGGGCCAGGGTTGAGGGGAGATGGATGGATGTGAGGGAAGCGGGATGTGAGGGGAGATGGGTGTGAGGGGAGGTAGGTGTGAGAGGAACGAGGTGTGAGGGGAGCAGGGCTGAGGGTCCGCGGCCGCCCCTGTCCGACCCCCCGGCCCGGCTCAGCCGCGTCTCCCTTCCCTCCCCGCAGGAAGACGATGCTGAACGATCTGCTGCGCTTCGACGTGAAGGACTGCTCGTGGTGCAGGTGGGCAGCGCGGCCCCTCGCTGTCCCTGGGAGCTGGCGGGGCCGGGACACGCCGCGGCTTCCCTCATTAGCTCGGGCTGGGTGTAAAAGTTTGTGGCACTCCTCGAGTACTCTAGAAGAGCTGTCACCTCCGCCCAGCACTGTCACAGCTGCTCCCTGCCAGGCTGCTGTGTGCTGGGCCATCGGGGTTATCGATCCTGCCCGAGGGGAGGCCGGGCAGCTCAGCAAGGGAGAGGACCAGGGTCACCTCTGTTCCTGCAGGCTGTGGGAGAGCAGAGGGACCGGGTGTGCTGCACCCCTCGGGCCAGGGAAGCTGCCAGGGGGGGCTCACACCTTTCCTGGCTCCTTTGCTCTGCACTGGGCCATCTGTCTTATCTCACCTGTGTCTCACTTTCCAGCCCTGCCAAATAGATTTCAGCAGCAGCATGTTTGTAACCATTAATACTATATTGCTGTTCCATAAAATCTTAGTGCAATCAATGATCCAAAACCAATGAAACACTCAGGAACAAAAAAATAACTTCTAACAGTTGTTTCTTTTCTGAGTCTGCACAGTAGCTCTGAGTGCCCACAGCACGATCAGGGTGTTTGACTGCTGCTGTTGTAACCTGTGCAGGGCTTTCACAACGGGGACTCCACCAGCACCACGGTACCACCACTCTGCTGTGGTCTACGGGAGCAGCATGTTCGTGTTTGGTAAGGTTGTGCTGGAAGTGGCAGATGTACTTGCTGTACTGGTTTGAAAAAAGAATGAGAGATCTTTAGGAAGTGTCAAGGATCTCATTCAATAGCAAATCCAGTATTTTTCATGGCTAACTGTGATTTCCACTTTAGTTTGGAAATATTTCACTGGTTTTTTTTAAGACAACTTGAAGCTCATTACCATAGTGATTCTTTAGGAGAAGGAGTGGAGGAGAAGTCTCCTTCTGTAGTAGTCCATTAACCATACACCTCATGCAATCTAAAGTTTCTCCTAATGCAATGCCTGGGAGTGTGTGTGCTCCATTGCCTGGGAGTCTAATGGAATTCTTGTTGTCCAGGTGGTTATACTGGAGATATCTATTCCAATTCTAACCTGAAGAATAAAAACGACCTCTTTGAGTATAAGTTTGCAACTGGGCAGTGGACAGAATGGAAGACTGAGGGAAGGTAAGAGCTGGTGTCATTGCCTCACGCTTCAGGGGAGTGAGGGTGGCTTGGCATCATTTCACATGGCACAGTCAGACCCAATTACAGTGCTGATGTTAGGGTTGCAGCGTGATTGCTGCTCTGTTTCCTCAGCTAAAGTTTTTTGGTTCTACAGGAGTTTTTTTGGAAGGCCTCCATTCCAGAGGGCACTGTAATGGAAATTTGTCCAAAATCTGCTCTTCATGTTTCAGGTCCATGACAGAAGGGATGGGAGCAACAGGAGTTGGGGTTTTTCCTGAATTGTTTCAGTTTCAAGGATAGCCTGGGATCAAATTGTTGACCCCTCATGAACATGGGCTCCTGAGATTCAGGGTTCCAAGGAAAATCAAAATCACTAAGACATTGCTTCCTGAAGTTGACTCTCTGTACATTTCTGACAGTGATTGTGATCCAACTACGGATCTACAAGGGCCTGGACAGGATAAGGGGGAATGGCTTCATACTGGCTGAGCAGGGTTAGATGGGATATTGGGAAGGAATTCTTGGCTGTGAGGGTGATGAGGCCCTGCACAGGTTGCCCAGAGCAGCTGTGGCTGCCCCATCCCTGGAAGTGTCCAAGGCCAGGTTAGATGGGGCTTGGAGCAGCCTGGGGTAGTGGAAGGTGTCCCTGCCCATGGCAGGGAGTGGGGCTGGATGGGCTTTAAGGTCCCTTTCTGTCCCAAACATTTCTGTGTTTACCACTTCCCAGTAAGGGTCATGTGGTGTCTTTACCCACAGTCCTATACACAGCTGAACTTTCTGAAATGCTGGTTTCAGTGGAGAGAGGGAAGGGAACATTTGTTGTTGTGATTTGTAGAGAGGGATGAGGAATGTTCCATCCATTCTTGTGTTACTGTTGCCCACCTCTGATGGGCATGTTATATGTCAGAACAGAGACCATATTAGTAATTTTTCTTTCTGGTTAATTCTGGTTACTTGGGACATTTTGGAATAATTCTTACTGGGTTTACAAACTCATATTTTGCTTGTTGTTCCCCAGAGTTGCAGTGTTCATGTGGCACAATGACCTCAGACAAGCCAACAGATGCCTTGTGGCATCACAGGTTTGTTCAACCTGGCTGATTCAGTTAAAACAACAAAGACTGTGGAAGAGAAATCATAGGTTTTTTCATTGTGGGCACTACATCTTGGGAACAACCCTGAATGATCCCAAATGAGTATCCTGAGCTTTGTCCTGGTCTCATGTCTGTGTTTCACCTGCTTAGTCTGTGGGAATACATGTGGGATGTTCATAGTGAGAGTTGATTGCCACCTTGCTCTACCAGTGGTGCTATGAATTTTCACATTATTTAACTATATTACACAAAATACTCTAAAAGTGTTTGAGTCCTGGCAAGGAATTAGATGTGATTTTTTTTCTTTTTTTTTTCCTGTCTGCATTATCTGAGTGCAAAACTAATACATGCCTTCAGAGGTTCACTCAGTGATTGGAGGCTGCATGGCAGAAGCAGTTTTGTGTAGGGGACTTTCTTCTTCTTACATGTGCATTTTAGCTCTTAGATCCTTCTGTAGCCCCTCTACAGCTGCAGAGGAAAGATTATTGTCTGCATTTTCTTCCTTGCAGGTTGCCAGTGGCCAGGTCAGCCCACGGTGCCACCGTGTACAGTGACAAGCTGTGGATCTTTGCTGGATACGATGGCAACGCACGGTACGGGGCAGTGACACCTTCTCCTTGACTGCTTTTGTGAAATCCCAGCCCCTCACTTTGCACCTTTGTAGAGACATTTCCATATTCCAAGACATTTAAACACTCGGCTGGAGCTTTGCAAACCCAGTCTGTTGTTGAGCATTGCAGTTTTGTAATTCACTGGTTCTTGTTCAAATAAGTGTGTGCTTAAAGCCTAAAGATCTGGTTACTCAGAGTGGTTGTGGAGGTGTAATTTGACAGCGTGCTTGGTTGTAAGGCTGCAAAATGATCTTTGGAATTTGGCAAATGCACATTTCTTGGAAGATCCCTGGCACAGACCAGCTGATGTTGCTGAAGACTTAGAGTGCACAGCCTGGATTTGCTATGAAATCATCTGACAGAACTAAGAGCAACGTGTCAGTTTTTTCTCAGATGTCCCTGGAAATATGTAGTATTTAGGTTGAAGGGAGGTGGGATTTTGTTTGGGGAAAGACTGAAAAGGAGTGGTGCTGAGATATTGGAGGCCGGTGGTTTGTCTCACAGTAGCTCCTTGCATTTGCTGTTGGTCTGTCAGGGAACAGTCAATTCTGGACGTAGAATTTTTTTTCTGTTGTGATGAACTTGAGGAGTAATTTATGTTGATGTACAATATTTGCATCATGAGAGCACACAGAGATTGTCACAAATGAGGAGCTGGGTTGCCTCTTCTTCTGAGGAGAATCTTCAGAAAAGTGTCCAGCTCCACAAAGTCTCCAGGAGAACTGCTGATAATTGGGAAAACAGATGGGATGTCTTTGTTATTTCTGGAGGAGGAATTGGTATAAGATGCATGACTCTGTGGGATTGTTCACTGCCAGCTTAGGGAGTCCCCCAGGGCCTTGGGTAGCTCTAAGGAAGGAGTGGGTGAGAGGAGCTGTCTTATTTATGTTAAATATGTCTGATCATGTTAAAAAAATGTCTTTTTATGGAACTTGAGCCTCCAGGCAGATTTGAACAAAGGAAACATCTGTAGTTACTGTGAGTAACTTGTTCTGGGAACAGCACAGTCAGTGATATGTCAGGTTACTTGCTTTGTCCTCCTTTCTGTACTTAACAAAGGATTCACCCTTGTAAATAATTGTTGTGGTCAGTCTCAGTAGTTAACAGGGATGAGCAGAAGGAGCAGGGTAATAAGGGGTATTTTGTAAAAATCCTGAAGATTAAATAGCTCAAATCCTTAAGCTCCAGACTGAGTTGCTGTATGTAGCTGTTAACTGCAGTGTACTTGTAACTAGAAAGATGCTGAAGCAAGCTGGGGTGGGGCTGTAAAATTTATGTATAGGATAAAGGGATTCTAATAATTGTTTTTCTGTCAGTGGAAGTAGGAGATTCTTCTTGTGCAGAAGAAATGTTGATGAAATGGGATTTTTGTCTTTTCAACATTATTACAAAAAATGAACAGGTTGAAATGAAGCATTTTTTGTGTTATGGCACAGATTAAATGACATGTGGACAATAGGCCTGCAGGACAGAGAGCTGACCTGCTGGGAAGAGGTAAGAAGCTTTAATTTCAGCTAACACATAAAATTTTTGGTTTATGTACAATTATTTAAAATTGCCCCTTCTAGACTGAACTGCTCTTTCTTCAGAATGTGTTTTTCACCCACAGTGAAAAGAAACAGTTCAAATTTTATTTGGTTTGGGTATCTGGAAAACCAAGTGTGTATGAAAGGGTGATGTTTTTGCTTGTGAATCTGTGAACTGGGCTTGGACTTCCCATGGGGGATTTGCTGTTGCCCCTCGTGGAAGGGACTGCCTTCCCACTCTGACCACTGCATTCCCACTCAGACCACTGACACAGACTGGGAGCTTTGCTGGCCAGCTGACCAGAGTCCTGATCCTTACTGGGAGCTTTAAAAACGTGGCCTCCCAACCTTTTTATCCAGGCAAAATCAGACATGTAACCACAGCAGGAGTCGATTACCTGTCTCCAGCTTTACAGGGCCCATGCCATGTGCTCGCCCTGGCTGTACCTGTGTCCCATGGCCCTGCAGCGTCCTCAGCATGTGGAGTTGTGCACTGTAACAATACATTTCTGATTTTGAACTTAATTACCTTTCAGATTGAACAAAGTGGTGAAATTCCTCCTTCCTGCTGTAATTTTCCCGTGGCAGTTTGCAAAGACAAGATGTTTGTTTTCTCTGGCCAGAGTGGAGCAAAGATTACCAATAATCTCTTCCAGTTTGAATTCAAGGAAAAGATGTAAGTGTAGACAGATAAGTCATGCAAAACCCACATAATCCTTGACTGCCTGAGTTGCAAAAAGTAATCCTTACAGGTATTGAGGGAGAATGCTGTGTCTCCTGGTGACAAAGGACAGAGTTAGAAAATTTAAAAGAATTATTCTGTCCGTTGCAGGGCGACCCGAGGAACGAGACAGACGCAGCAGGTCAAGGGAAAGCTTCTCTTCCCTTTTATTATCTGACTCCATTACTGATAATACATTTTTACAAAGGCCAAGAGATTGGCTACACAGGTTGCCACCTCTTCGACCTGGATGGTGAACGTCACCGTCCATCACATTTCTCCGCTCAGAGCAGAAATATGTAAACAATAGATAATTTCTAAAAATATACATTGTTTTCTTGAAGCTGCGTGAGAACAGCACTGCAAGATTTTGAACACTTGCATTTTCAAGAGAAACTGAGGGCAACAAATTGTTAAAAAAAAAAAAAAAAATCCCTGTTTCTTGTCCCAGCTGGACACGGATCCCCACGGAGCACCTGCTGCGGGGCTCTCCCCCCCCTCCTCAGCGGCGCTACGGGCACACCATGGTGGCCTTCGACCGGCACCTCTACGTCTTCGGGGGCGCCGCCGACAACACGCTGCCCAACGAGCTCCACTGCTACGACGTGGACTCCCAGACCTGGGAGGTCATCCAGCCCAGCCCAGACAGTGAGGTAAAACCTTGTTGCCTTTATGCTCTGTCTTTTTTGACTCGTTTTTGCCATGGACAGATTTTGGCGAGAGCATTGGCTTTTAGCTAAATAGTAACAACTCCTTCCCACTGATGGTTAATCAGCTCAAGTATTGTGGGTAGCAGTTCTTAAAAATTAGTCAGTGTTGACACATCTAAAACTTCGCTTAACACGTTTTTAAGAAATACCATGAAATGCTTTGATATGTGTTATGAGTCAATCATTGGTTCAGTGAAAAGCTGAACAATGAATTCAGTGTGTACCAGTGGTTTGTAGGTTAGCTGTGTGATCCACTTGAAGTAGAATTCCAAACTAGACAAGATTTGATTTGTCACTGTAATGCCCATGTGCATAAAATCTTGTAAATTCTGATTATACATAGGTGTGTGGCTAGCAAAAAGTAATATGGAGGCTCAGAAAGGGCTGTTTTAACATTCTTGCATTAATAAGAGATACAAATTTAGAAATGCCTGTTTTTACACAGGCACCAAAAGGCTGTAATCCACCAAGTGCCAAGAAAACACTCCAAATGAGACAATATTTTTTAAAAAAAGAAAGATTAGCATATGAATCTATTTCTTTTGCTACTTGCTACTCACGCAAGGCAGCGATTGCATGATAAAATGTTTGTTTTTTCTCATAGCACACTCACAAATCCTGTCTTGGATCAGCTTGTATTCCAGGTGGAGGTGCCAAGGGCTCACCTGGTTTCAGTGTATATTTCAGGTCATGTAAGTGAGGGTTGTTTCATCCCAGAATGCACAAGCAGTTGTTCCCTGAAGCCCATACCAGTGTGTGTGTAGTTCCTGGCTTTGGAGCATCAGCATTGTGTTCGTTAATGTGAATAGATTTTACCTTAAGCCATGTTAAGGTACTGCAGCTGATGTCACAGGGGGTTTAGGGTGTGAGCTGCTCTGCAGATGGAGATGCTCCACGTGTGTGTGCTGTGCACGCGACTGCACAGCCTGAGGTTACACTTCAGACAGCTGAGTGGTGCAAGAATTAGGATCAGGTGCAGAGTTACTGATTGAGCCAGCACAGGTGTGACAGGGCTCACCCCCCAGGAGCTGTGTGGGGTGTTTGGCCTGTTTATGTGTTTGCAGACACGTCACAGCTTTGGATGAGCTGGAGAATCCCACACACACACTGCTCAAAATTAACCATGCTCATGGGCCTTCTCGGGAACTGTTATTTGACCAAAATATTTCACAGCAGCCTGTTTAAAAAGCTTTGTTTTAAAAAGCTGATTTATTGTCACATGAAATTAATAAAGCTGCTTCTTCAACTTTCTAAAGCCACAGTTGCCTTCAGGACTATAGATCCTGTTCTGTTCCTGCCAGTGTTAGATGTGTGAGGCTTCAACAGGTATTGGTTCTTTGGGCACAACTGCTTATCATTTCCAGGAGCAGAACTGCTCCTGGCAGTGTTGTAAACCAGCATTATTCCCTGAGTTATCCCCTGCTAAATTTCATTTCAGATTTCAAAGCTCTTTTCTTTGTCTGTCTGTAATCCCAGGCAGAGGTCTGTTGCTTGTGTTGTATTTTGCAGTTTCTTTCTCTGCTACAGCATCCAGAGACTGATTTGGTAGAAATGGGAGGTGAAACTGGTGCTGTTGAAACATGTGATAGTAAATTTTCCTAAAAGACTGATTAACTGCAAAACCCGAAAGACTTTTGGCATTTCAAGTCAGTTTTAAATTTATTTTGTGTCTTCTGAAGTCATAACTAGGTAATTTCTCAGAAACATTTTCCTAAAGTTTCCATGAGCTTTTGGCAAAGACTTCTGAAGGTAGCAATGAATCTCTAATACCATCCTGTTTCCTGGACACTCTGAACTTGGATTTTCCTTTTTTATCCATCTCTGTGAACAAAATTATTCATGTTAATTTGAAACAAAATAGAAGTTGATAAGTGCAGTGCTGTCTCAGCACTTGTGGGTTTATCCCATGTGTGAAGTGATAGTGACCTCTGTTATTGTGCAGCAGAATGACCTACCTTGACTTTTAGAGTTGGGTTTTTCCTTTCCAATGGATGTATTGTAGAATTTACCTTTTGCCTGCTCTGTATTGTATGGTATGGTATGATCTGAAAAATGCTGCATTACAACTTTGTTTAACTGCACTATAGCAGGGTTACTTTCTTACTTATGGTCATGTGATGCATATCCTTAATTCTTTCTTCTCTTGGATGTTTAGCATGGAATGGGTAAAGCCTCTGGAGTCCAAAATAAGGTTTGGTGCTGATTAAGCTATTATTTCAGTGGTGATTTTTACAGTGCTTTGCAAAAGAGAGTACAGAAGAGATTGCTTTCACTAAAGAGGAGTCATTACTGCCATTCCAGTCTTGTTTTCTGAACTTAGGCCACCCTGAGGAGCTTTCAGGGTGATCAGGGGGTGATTTGGACTTTTCAGACCTATTTGTGCCAGTAGCAGGAGTAGGCTGTCAGGTGGAAATTGTATGTCCTCTGCTACCCTGTTAAGGGCAACACAGAAGGTGACAAGTCACACAAGGCTGAAGAATCTTGGGGTTGTTACCTGAAAAAGGTGGCACAATTTGGGCATTAATCACAGCAAAGCAGAGTGAGTTCCAGGAGGGTCCTAGAGGCACAGACAGCAATTGTGTCAGGTGCTGCAGGTGCCCTGAGACAGTCTGGCATTTTCTGCATTTTGAGTAAACAGGTAGAACAAACCTGGGAATGGATCTGGCAATGGACCTGTTGTAGTTCTCTG
Organism: Trochalopteron elliotii; assembly: GCA_024734555.1. Taxonomy (NCBI): domain Eukaryota; kingdom Metazoa; phylum Chordata; class Aves; order Passeriformes; family Leiothrichidae; genus Trochalopteron; species Trochalopteron elliotii. The sequence continues at coordinate 267,733 of JANPWX010000150.1, read as the reverse complement.
CCCAGGGTGCTCAGAATTCTTGGTAGTTCCTCGCTCTGGGATGGAGGATGTAAAATGGCTTAATGAGTAGAAGAGGGCAAACTGAGATGGAACAGGGCAGTACATCAAAAATATACCAGGAGCTGCTATTTTATGCTTTAGGATGTCTCCAGAATGAATAACAAGACATCCTTGCTGAGCTACACAATTGCAGTCTGTAGCTCCTCAAACCTATATATAACACATGTACATATATATTGTACAGAGCACACAGAGCTGTTCCCCATCTTTGTTGTAAGATGATCTTCACAGCTGGGGGTTCTCCTTTTCTAAGGCAGCCACAGGAATATCTTGTCTGAGTCATTGCCTGCCTGCATGACACTGCCAAAGCTTCCTGGCGTGCTGGATTTTCTTTCTACAGGGCTACTGAAGGATTTCAAAAGCAAGAAATAGATTTTTTGTTTGCCTCAAGTTTTTCTATTGAACTTAAAAAATCCTTACTTTCTCAAGAAGGTTGGAGCAGCATAAGAAATGAACAGACAGTAAGAGGAAAAATGCCCCATGTTGCACAGTTGACAGACACGTGTGCACGTGGCAGTCATGGCTTGTGCTGCACAGAGGAGTGTTCTGCAGGGAACTACAGGAGCTCTGGGTCTGGCAGGGAGCACAGCCAATTGTGGACACAGACCCACTGAGTCCAGGGTGATGTTTGGAGCAGCCACTGCCTCATGGAGGCAGGGTATTATGTCAGGAAGAAGAAAATTCTCCTTCCTCACAGTTCCCATCATCTCCCTGTGGCTGCAGGGGCTGGCGAGTCGTCCATCTCTCCTGAAGTTATGAGGGAAATCTTAAGACTTGTTCTGGGAAACATTTCAGTCTCACAATTAGGGCTTTCAAAAGCCAAGAGCAATAAAAATCTCCAATTTTCAAAGCTCTTAATTTTTCTTTTAGTAAGCCAAAAGGGAGGTTAATGTGCTGGTAACCTTCTTGGGCTTACTTGGCGGCTCAGTTTTGGAGGTTTTCAGACAGATTACAGTGACGTGGTTTGTAGGCAGCTGAGGAAGATTAAAAGGACTTAGTCATCCTCCTGAGGATGGGTCTGCCCCAGTCTCCTTGAGCAGAAATCAGTTACACCCCTCAAGGTATCTTCAGGCAAGAGAAACGTGTTACTGTGTGTACAATGCCCCCAATTCCTGCAGTGAGCCCCCTAACAAGATCTGCCTCACACGTGGGCAGGGTGGTTGTCAAGGTATGGTGTTCTGCTGGAGGAGATAAAACTCAGCATTTCACAATCCAGAGGGAAGACTGATACTTTTGATGTTTATGAATAATTGTCGAGTTCAGGCTTGCATCCTTTTTAAAAACCCATTTTAAAAAATGTAGGAGCTTCATACCAGTGCCCTTTGCAGGTCTGTGCTCAGTGAGCTGGAGAGAGACATCTTGAAAATGTTTGTATTTATAAGAATCTGTGCATCAGAGTACCTGTAGCTAACACTCTTGTACAGCTCCACTTCTGCTTGTCAGTTCTGTGTTCATATCCTTTCTGAGGGGTGTTCATTATTGCATCCTTTTACAGTATTCTCCCAGAGGAAGCAAAATGCAAATGATGTGGATGATAGGCAGAAGGAATATTTCTGTAACTCACTCACTGCTTAGGAATTGTAACAAGACAGATTTAACGTGACCTGCATTTTAAGGTGGTATGAAATTGAGTAATGGAAGGACTTGAAATACACATTTGAATGAGGAGCAGTTACTCTGGATAAACTTATGCCACCAACCTTGAAAGACAACAGAAAATCACAGCTTTCCTCCAGTATTTACTAATTGTCCCAAGTTTTGCCAATTACTGATAACAATAACAGTCCACTCAAGGATTTTGATTTCTTCTTAAGGTGCATGCAAGCAGTCTGTGTTTCAGTTTGGCTGTAGGATACATTTATGAACAGACTGTGTGGTCTGGGCTTCATGGTTTCCCTTACAGCATCCCTGGAACAGTGACTTAAATTCCCAGTTCTTGTGGAGAGCTGAGAGAGCTCCTGGTGGTCTGAAATGGCTGGAAGTGCTGTGGTATTCTTGGTTCTTGAAGCTGACACAGTGTAGTGTCATTAAGTAACATAAATACATGATCCTTGTGTTTATTAGTTAGATCTTCAAGTATAATAACATCTCTCCATGTTGTGTTCACAAACCAGGGAGGTTGTTCAGAGAAGAATGATTGAACATAGGAAGCCCAGTGACCAGCTATGAAGTGAAGTCTCTTTTAGGTGTAGGAAATTAAATCTTCCCTGGCTTACCTGGGGAATAAAGGGTTTTTAATCTATCACTGAAGGATAGAACAAGATCCAGCCACTTCAAGTTGAAACTAGAAATATCCAGGCTGAAAAAGAAAGGAGAACAAATGTTTACAAATTGTAAAGAATTAGAGTAACTATTTATTGGAACATTTTATCAGATTTTTTTGTAAAGTGTTCATTACACTTAAACCAGGGTTTGATAGTTTCTAAAACAAAAGTTTTCCTCAAAGAAAGTCTAAATTTCAGTACCTCTTCACAGAAATTTGGTAGGTTGGTTTATTCAGGAAGTCAGATTAAGATCCCAGAAGTACTATTATGGTTACTGGATTTTTGAATGCATGCCACATGCCAAAGAGAAGCAAATGGTTGGTCACTGGATTTCTGTCAGCTGCTGTCAGATTTCAATATATGATCTTTTGTGATGCGTTCATTGGATTTGGCTGGAGTTTGGCTTGTTCTTCAAACTGCCTCATCCTCTCTGATGAATTATACATTAATATTGCTCTTTAAATTTGCAGCTGATATATACTAAAACAATTTTAAAGGAAAGAACATTTGCTATTATTACAGAATATTTACTATAAATTACAGACAGCCTCATACCCTGACCTTTGTGGTTATGCGACCATGAGTCTGGATGTCATTGTTAATGGATTTACCTTCCTGTTTTCATTCTGTGCTCTCCAGTGAATGCCAAATGGAAAAATCTCATCCTCAGTGTAGAGCACAATTGCAAGGGATGTCTCTGTTGCATCCTCTGTCACTTATCATAAAGAGAGCTGATATTGCAACAAGCTTTTGTTGTTATGACTTTGCT
>JANPWX010000150.1:226461-259640 GCA_024734555.1 Trochalopteron elliotii | reverse complement strand
TAAAGAGAGCTGATATTGCAACAAGCTTTTGTTGTTATGACTTTGCTGCTGTGTGTGGTGATTTAACCCAGACCTCCCCCATGTCCTGGGCTGATCCCCCAGCGTGGGCAGCAGGGCAGGGGGGGATTCTGCCCCTGTGCCCCACTCAGGTCAGACCCCACCTGCTGCCTCCAGCCCTGGGGATCCAGCACAGGAAGGATGTGGAGCTGCTGGAGCAAGTCCAGAGGAGGCCTGGAGCCCCTCTGCTCTGGAGCCAGGCTGGGAGTGCTGAGGTTGTTCACCTGGAGAAGAGAAGGCTCTGGGGAGACCTCAGAGACCCCTCCAGTGCCTAAAGGGGCTTCAGGAGAACTGGAGAAGGATTTTGGACAAAGGCCTGCAGGGACAGGACAAGGAGGGAATGACTTCTCACTGCCAGAGGGCAGGGTTAGATGGGATATTGGAAAGGAATTCTTGGCTGTGAGGGTGGAGAGGCCCTGGCACAGGGTGCCCAGAGAAGCTGTGAATGCCCCATCCCTGGAAGTGTCCAAGGCCAGGTTGGATAGGGCTGGGTACAACCAAGGCTAGTGGAAGGTGTCCCTGCCATACAGGGATTGGAACAAGATGATCTTTAAGGTCCCTTCCCAGCCAAACAATCCTGTGATTCTGTGATTTATCCTAAGTTGTAGGTTTCTACATCACGGTCTTGAACTTTCTATCTTCTGCTTCAATTCATGACAGTCTCTTTCTGTATTACCAGCTCCATGTGAGGAAGTGGTGCTTACAGAGGTGATCCTCTGCTTTTCATCATTGTTAAGCTGCAATAGATCCATTTATGTTGACAGTGTAGTTACAGCAATCTCAATAAATAAACTGCAGACAAAATATTTTGGCTTTCTGACATTAGTGTGCTGTTTAAGGTTTCATGAGATGTATGGAGAAGTCTGCCAATGGAAATCTCTTTTTTTCTCTCAGGAACAAAATAAGTATTGTTGACCCTGTCTGGAGCAAAGGAATAGGAATAGCCTTTGAAGAGGTTCATTCTGTGTGTCTGTGATAGAGCTTTTATTCCCTGTTTTCTTGTCTGTACCATCACAGGGGAAACATAAAAGCTAAATTTCCATCTTAGATGTAAATTAAATTTCCATTTTAACAAGAGCACAGCTGAGCTTCCAGCCCTGCACTATTGTTAAAGAACAGGAGGAAGTCTTAGAATCACAAAAGCAGGTGGGTTGAAAGGACTTCCAAGGTTTTGAATCCAACCATATGCTCAGAGCAGGTCTGGTTGAGGCAGGCTGCTCCAGTCCAGTCCAGTTCAGTCCAGTGTGTCTCCAGGGTTAGAAATGTAGCAGCTTCTCCTGGTTTCCATCCAGTGTTTGTCCACTATCATGGTCAAAGGCATTTTCCTCTCCCACTGAAAGAACTTCCTGTGCTGACCTGAGTCTGTTGGCTCCTCTCTTCCCGTGGGGCACCTCTCAGAGGAGCAGCTCTGACTTCCCTGCAGGAAGGTGCCTCCTTTGCCTTCTTTTCTCTCGTGCATCCTGTGCTCCAGCCCTTGATCACAACCTTGATGTTGGTGTCCCTCCACTGGACTTATGTAGGTTCTGTACTAGGGATCCCAGACCTGGGCAGAGTGCTTCAGCTGGGGACCTGAAAATAGTGAGTAGAGGAGGACAAGTCCCTTCCCTGAGCCCAGACACAGCTGAGGGACTGCTGGCCGTGCTGCCAGAGGATGCTGTGGAACCCTCTGCAGCTCCCTGTCTGCCACACCTGTGTTCTCCAGAGCTGTGTTCTGGACAGCCCCTCCCCAGCCTGGATCACTGAAGGAATGACTGTCCCAAGGCCAGGATTTCCTGTGGTGCCCACAGCCCATTTTCCAGCCTGGCTCAGTCCTTTGGAATATCAACCTCCAGCATTTACACTGCTCCAGACAATTTGCTATCAAGCACGGACTTGCTGAGAATGCAGTGCCCTCCTATAACCCATGAAGTGTTTTGAAGGGGATGATCAGGTTAGTCAGGAAAAATTTGCCCTTGGTAAATCCTTGCTGACTGATACCAGTCATCTCCTTCATGTGGTAGAAGTAGCTTCCAGGAAGATTTTCTCCATAACTTTCTTGGGATAGCAGTGCAGTTGCCTGGCTCATGGCTAGCTGTGTTCCCAAAGTTGATACCAGGCCAGATTTTTTAAATTAATAGGCACTTTTTGGGTTATGAACAGCACTTTGGTTACTCTTGGGTACCTGCAGTGATAAACTGGATGACTCCATTGCCACAATCTGAAAGGAATGACAGCCTAAGGAAAGGCCCAATAAAGGAACAACAGCCTATGGAAGGCTCAGTAAAATCCTTGAGCATTTGCCTGCTTCTCTTAATTTGTAGAGCTGCATGTCTTGAAGTTCACTCTAACATGTGTCTGTTCCAATTTTGTCTGAAAGCAGAGATTGTCTGCACCCAGCATGGGAAAACATTTTAAATCCTTAAACCTCCTTGAACCTAAAGACTATCCAAAGCTCTGTCTGTCCATCTGTTTGAATTTGATGCTGTTGCCTGGTGTAACAGTGTGGGAACATCTCAGGTATCAGCAGCTCCCAGTCTCCCAGTAGCAACAGCTCATTTGGACCTGTAGCTTATGGTTTTCTTCCAGTTTCACAGAAAAATAGATACTTATTTACCTTTTAGTTTATGTTGGTTCACCAGGTTGGTTTGTTGATGGCTTTAGGTATTATTTCATTTTGGCTTTGAGCTTTTAATGACTCTGAAGGATAGAGAGGCTTATTGATGTTCCTAGGTTGTGAAAGAAATCTGAGCACATCGTTACTGACTTTTGAGTTCAGTGCAACAATTACCTTCTGAAATACCTGCTCATTCATGGCTGAGTGTAAGGAAAATTAACATTTGCACAGTTATAAATCTATTCTGTAAATATAAGAAGGCTTCTGAGGAGCTGAGAGTAAGAAAGGAGAACCTCAAAACAACTGGAGAGGATTTGATTTTAGCAATGTCTTAGTATTGCCCATAATGTTGAAATTTCTATCACCAAAAGCTCTGAAACATATTAAAATGCTTTGAGAAAGGAGTCAGAGAGAGAAGATAAGCACTGCAACAGCACAAGTAGTCACAGCCTGCAATAATAGCATGGTTAATGCATTCCTCACAGCCAAGAGTCAGTCTCAATATGAAGAGGTTGAATTTTTGTCCCTGACCCAGTTCTGCTGGCCATACAGAAGAGCTGGGCAAGGCCATGGCTCTGTGTGTGCTGCCAGCCTGCCAGCTGAGAAAGGGTTTTACTTCATCCTCTTCCAGTGTGTCAGTCAGCTTTGACATAAAACACAGGTTGTCACTCTGGGGTGATTCATCTGCCCTGTTTTTTCATCAAGACAAAATGTGGGAAGGCTGTCTCAGAGTTGGGAATAGCTGATGAAAATTCCCTCTTCACCATTTTAGCTTGTGATTTGTGTTTTGCCTACTTGCAGTGGACAAACTCCTCAGCTTCTCATCCTCATCCCTGGAAGTGTCCAAGGCCAGGCTGGGAGGGGCTTGGAGCAACCTGGGCTAGTGGAAAGTGTCCCTGTTCATGGCAGAGGGTGGAACAAGATGAACTTTAAGGTCCCTCCCATCCTGAACCAGTGTCAGATTCTGTGATTTGTGAAGAGCTGTTGGGAGGAAGAGGGCAGACAAAAAGCAGCTAGTGCAAAAATTTCATTGCTGTGTGTCTCTGTCATTGCACAAACCTTGAGAAAACTACACAGCTAAAATGTTAATGATTCAATCACAGTGATGGGCTCCAAACAAGACCCCAGAGCTTTCTCTGGAACTGACCCTGAATATTCTGGATACACAGGGACAGTCTTCTGGAGTTTCAGCTGCAGGGCACTGCTGCTCCATGTCCAGTCTCTCATGCTTCCCATCTATACTTTTACACACTTTTGTTATTAAACCTTTTAACCAGGTGTCCTACCCAGCAGTGGCTGAGAGAGTATCTGCCCCAGAGGAAGTTCCCACTGTGCCTTCGAGAGAATGGGGTTTAAAAAAATCTTGGGATGTATTTGGTTTTGATTTCAGCATAGTAACAGTTAAACAAGGACCTACAACAGACTCAGAGTTAAATAAAGAAACACTTGAAAGTGAAAAAAGACTTGAAAAATGGAAATTAAACTTATTATAGAAGATAGAGAGAAATTCCACCTTCATATATGGCTTTTCTTCTCTGCTCCTTTTTTTCCCCTTGAAATTGTCATGAGCTATTTAACTTAAGCTGTAATCCAAGAACCATTTAAGTGTTGGCTCTGCATGTGCAAGTTCTAAATTGCATAGAGCAGGCTACTATTGACCCCTGAGTGGAAATGATTCATTTTACTTCTTTCACTATTTAATTTTACTTTACAATGTTTCAACTTAATTTATTAAGGACTTCAAGCAAATGTGTTCCTGGTGAGATCAAAATTTAAATCAATGAGTTTATGAAGGGGTTTGCACAGGTATTACTGAGTTTATTTTAAAGTATATGTGCTCAGGCTCAGAGCTCATGCTCAGGGCTGTAATCTCACCCATTTGAATGCTTGCTGGATGCTCTGGCACAGGGAAAGGCAACTCTAATGCACAGCTTTGGGAGTCAAATTAGAGCCCTGATGAGCAGCACAGGATAAACTCCATTTGTGCTGTCAGGACAGGCTACAGTGTGAGTCTGAGCACAAGAAAGGAGAGGAAAAATTACTTATGAAATACTTTTACTTTGAAAGTGATGGCTTGAGTCATGCCAGCAGTGTGGAAGGGTGTACTGAAAGAGAAGCAAAGGTGCCTGATGAGATCTGCTTTTGAAAGCAAAGATTCCAGCTTGTAAAGATCCTCAGATGCAAATCTCATTAACCTTAAATAGAGAAACTACTCCAACAGATGAAACAGAGCCATGTGCTCAGAGAGGGGTGCCAGCCCCCATCATTGGAGGTGTCAGGATTGAATCCAGAATTTCTTTTGTCAGGCATTGTTAATAAAGTAAGGAGATCACATTGATGGAGAGGTAAGTACAGGACCTAGAGCTGACAAATACATTCAGATTGGCAGTGCCTCTTTGTGATTTTTAGCATTCCTGTATGTACCAGGAATGAGAAAGACAAATCCCTGTGGATTCACACAGGACCATCTGGAGTTGTGCCAGCAGATAAAATTAGAATCACAGAATTACAGAACTGGGTTCCAGTTAGGGTTGGAAAAGACCTTCAAGATCATCAAGTCCATCCAGCACTGCCACATTCACCTCTAATCCATATCCCCAAGTGCCATGCACCTTTTGAACACTTCCAGGGATGGTGACTCTATCACTACCCTGAGCAGCCTGTGCCAATGCTTACAACCCTTTTCAGGAGAAAACGTTTCCTAATATCCAACCTAAACCTCCCCTGCTGCAATTCGAGCCATTTCCTCTCACCTTTTCTGACCATCCTGGCTAGCAAAAGTAGATGGTATTTTGTAGTTGTTTCTTATAAACTCTACCTGGGGTGAGTGTATTCAGCAGCTGGATTTGGCAGCTTGGGAGGTCTCCCAGTGAAAAATTCAAGATAGGGCAGGTTGTGGTTGTCTGGTATTGGTGGATGAGGAACGTGGGGACCAGAGTGTCTCTCCAGCTGTTTGTGCTCCTGAGCTCTATTAACTTTTTTTCCTCCTGAATATTTTCTTGGGGACCCAGTTCTCCTTCCTTGCACTGGAACAAAGTTCCAAATCCTTGGTCCTGGGAGGGCTGAGCATTGTTCCCCATGTGGGTGGCACCAAAATGTCACCACTTGCAACGTCGTCATCTCCACGTGGGGGTTTGTGCTGGCCTGAATTCTGCTGTTCTGATTCAGTTAAACAAACACCCTGAAACTCTCAGCTGCACAATGTTTTGATGAACTGGACATGGCCTTTTCTGTTCCAGGCTGTCATTCCATGTTTTACATTTCTCTCTTTAAAAATGTGGGCTGTGTGTTTAGAAAGTGAAGTTGTTTGATTGCCTAAGTTATTAGTAACTGCAGAGCTCTGGTTCCTTGGCCGGTACCAACCATTGCAAAAGAAAAATCATCATTACAGTGTTCCATAGAGGTTGCTGGAGTTGAATATGATGTGACTGGCAAGTACATCTTACTTGGTTAAATATTCGGGTGGTTCATGTTTGCTTTCTGGCACCAGTAGTTTCAAAGCTGTAAGACTTTTTGGTTGAAAAGAAAAAAAGGTTGTTAAATACAATGGCAGCTTTAAAAAACTAAATAGTAGAGAATTTTGAGAATTATTTTAATTAAAAGCAAAACTAAAATATTATGTATTTTTTAAAAAAAGAGAGAGATGGAAAATGACCTGAATAAATCTGAAGCAAGTGGGCTTCATTTGAGCTCTGCTAGAGCAGTTCTTTTTGTTTGGTTTTGATTGCAGTTAGTTGTGATAAAGATGTCACAGTACTGCTTACACCAACCTGCCTAGCTGTGTGGGAATGTGTCTTGGCAAGCAAACTTCTTACTTTGGGATGAGGTTGGAGCTCCAGTTGATGAAGGTTGACAGATGTATTTTTAACCCATTATAATATGGTTGATTATTTCAATCAGTACATCTTATTTAGTTAATGAGATTACTGCTAAGAACAAGCAGAGGCCGTAGAAAAGACAGATGATATTTGACAGTAATCTCATCCTCTTTCAGAGTGGTATGGATCTGGGTACAAGCAGGGATGTACTAACAGATCAATGTTATTCCATAACCCATCACAGTATTTATTAGAACCAACTCTGAAGTCTCCTTGATAAAGTATCCATGAAACATGCTGGATACAGAGGGCAACTTGTTTTTCCAGAGGAATCCAGAGGGTTTGTTAAACTGGCACAGGCAGATGTGCCTTTTAAGGTGAGCAAGTCTGTGGTTTGTACATCTGAGAAAAATACCCATGTCCTAGTTACTGACTGGGGGATTGTCTCCTTAAAAGCCGTAGTTTGAGGAAAAGAACAAGTCATGGAAAGTGTGGTGAGTAACAGGCTAAATGAGGCTGTTGTGTGATACTGTGGTGAGAGGGGTGAGTTGGTGGGAATGGGAACTGCCAGTCAGCATGGTTTCCTGGAAAATCTGTCTCTCCAGATAAACATAATCTTGTTTCATGTTTGACTTTACTTGAGTGGTGTCTATAAATATGTACAAGAAGCAAAGATTTCTTACACCAGAGAGCTTTTTATTTTGTAGGCAAAGATTTAATGAAATTTACTGCCTGGAAGATGAAAAGCCTGATCAAACTAGGGGAAAAAAAAGAAGTTTCTCTCACCACTTGAAGCCTTTCTGTGAGCTCTCAGTGAGATGTGCTGATGTGTTCACACACCTTTGTGTAGCCTCAGAAGAAATGAGTAAAAATGCTGTGGTCTGTCCTCTGCAGGAGGGTCACGGTGGCTTTGGCTTGCAGTGACTCTTCAAAAATCACCCCATGCTTCAGCTCCAAGGGGTGTGTTGCAGGGATGGTGTGATCCCTCAGCCCTATAAATAGCTGCAGTGTTGGGGGCTTTACTTTCTGTGGAGCTGGCAGGATGGAGACTGGAGCTGTGGCTCTGAGGTGCCAGCTCTGCCAACAGCTCCAGCCTTGGGCTTCTGTTCAGCACTGGACATTGCTGAAGCCTTAGCCAGATGGTTCAGTCCTTCAAGCTGTGGGGGAGGTGGGTGTTCACAGCCTGGGGCTCAGTCCTGCTGAGGTAGATGATCATTCATCTTTCAAGTTCCTGACAGCATTTGGAGTAAGCTGAGTTTGCATAGTGATCACATTTGCAGAATCTGCTTGTTTCTAGAAATGTGTGTGGGGTTTATGTGGAAAATGACACTGGGTTTAGTTTTGTAAATGATCCATTTTTTAACTGCCATGATATGTAGACCTGTGTAGGTACCACTCTGATTAGAAGGTGCAGTGAACAGGCGTTCTTTAATGTGACTGGACAATATGTTCTAGGCATGCTAGGAAACAGTCCTGAGGTACAGCAAATGGCAGTCTGAGGATGCAAGTGTGTGTGTGTGTCTGTGTGTGAATGTGTGTGTGAGTGTGACTGTGAGAGTGTGCCTGTGTGTGAATGTGTGTGAATGTGTGAGTGTGTGAGTGTGTGACCCTGGGCTGCATGGGTCTGGTCAGTGCTGGGTGTTCATACTGCCAAGGTTGTGGGTTCCATCCCCTCACAGGCCATTGCTTAGGAATTTGACTCGACAATCCCTGTGTTTTCCTTCCAATTCAGGTATTCTGTGATTTTCCCTTTTCACTGTTGATCTGTTAATAGCAGATAATTTTTTTTGGCAGAAGAATAGGCTTTTATTTATTACCTTGCCTTTTTTGTCCTTTTCTTTCTCTTTATTCCCTATTTTCTTTCCCCAGTTACCCAGCGGGAGACTCTTCCATGCAGCAGCGGTTATCTCGGATGCTATGTACATCTTTGGTGGCACAGTGGACAATAACATCAGAAGTGGAGAGATGTACAGGTTTCAGGTAATTTGCTGATAAACATACTCATTCCCACACCAGTTTCACATGAGTCTTGTCTATGAAGTGTCTGGTTTAGCTCACCATGAGCTCCGCAGCTTTTAGTCCATGGCCTTCCCACAGGCAGACTCTGTGTTTCAGATTCAGCTTTCAAAGGTCAATGTGTGTCTTTAAAATCTTCTGAGAGATGTTATTTGGGCAGACATTTTGGTAAGGTCAAGCCATCTAGTGCCTTCTGAAGTCCTACAGAGATCATGACAACTTTGACAAATCATTGGGAAGTGTAGCAGATGGGATTTGCTCTGTTATTTCATTAAAATTGGCTGTTCCTCTTCATGTGCTGTCCTGTTCAGGGCTCTGGGGCAGAATGGTTTGTATTGTGGTTTTATCTCCATGCAGCTCTCCCACTCCCATCCCACAGAACTATGGGAATTGAAAATTTTAAATTCAGGATATTCACACTAAGTTAAATCCCACATACACTCAAGTTTATTTTTATTGCCTGGCACCCTCAGACAGGTCCTGAGTGCAAGTGAGACTCCCAGCCTCCGAATCCTCATATCTGGAAGTTGTGATCAGACACAATTCTTCCATGTTATGCTGTGTTATCTGTCCTTACCCTCATCCTGGGGGAAGCCCTTACATGTGTTTGGTTTGCTTGTGACATTCTACTTTCGTGCTACACTGAGGCTGAGTTAATAAGAAAATCCAGTAATAGTAGATGTAACCTTGGCACTTTTGGTTGTACAATCATAAGATCAGGAATATCCTGAGCTGGAAGGAACTCACAAGGATCATCAAGTCCAGCTCCTGGCCCTGCACAGACACCCCAACAGTCCCCCCCTGTGCATCTCTGGGAGTGTTGTCCAAATGCTCCTGGAGCTCTGGCGACCTTGGGTCTGTGCCCATTCCCTGGGGAGCCTGGGCAGTGCCCAGCACCCTCTGGGGGAAGAACCTTTCCCTGATCTCCAGGCTGACCCTCCCTGACACAGCTCCAGCCCTTCCTTGGGTCCTGTCTCTGCTCACAGCGAGCAGAGATTGAAGCTGTCCCTCCATTGCCCCTTGTGAGGAAGCTGCAGACCCTGAGGAGATTTGACCCCAGGCTCCTCTGCTTCAGAGTGATTTAAGATTTGAAGTTTATATGGCCACTGAAATTCATTCTGTCTTCTGTGGGGTTTTATTTTTTTAGTTTTCTTGTTACCCTAAATGCACTCTCCATGAAGACTATGGAAGGCTATGGGAAAACAGACAGTTCAGTGACTTGGAGTTTGTTTTGGGAGAGGTAAGTAGAATTTATTGGAGAGGTGCCAATGGGGGTGTTAGTGCGTGTGTGGTGTGTTTGCTGGGAAAAAAGCAAATTGTGCAGTTGTGCCAGAAACCCTGGGAATGAATCACTGGTGAACTGTCTGCCTGGCTTAGTAAGTTTCACTAATCCAGATAAATTTTTAAAGCTGCAATGGAAAAAAAACTTTTAAACTGAGGAGATCTGTGGGTCACTGGCTTAACCTGAGTTTATCAAAGCATGTTATATAGAGTTGCAATATGAAAATTTACCAATGACCTCTGTACTCCCACGTCCCAGTTGCCTCCTAGGAAGGCAGGTCAGTGTTTTGCAAACCCATTATCATTTCAAGAGCCATGATTAACTACTGAATTAAAAGAGAATGAGAAAAAGCAGTACAGGGGAATTGTTCTCTAGTAATGAAAATAGTTTAAAAATTTAACAGAGAACAGGTTTTCTGAAAATAAACATGAGAAAATGAAACTTACCTGCATTCCTTTTGCAAAAAGAAAAAGTTAGAAAAAGCTTTGCAAAGCTCAGAGAACAGATCCTCAACAACAGGTGAAATAAATTATGGCAAACAATAGCAAAAACCATACTGTTATTTTGAAAAGGGGATATTAAACAGAAAATCAGATACAAGAATAAAAAGCAGTATATGTGACACAGCAGCTTCCACTCAGTGGATATGACACAGACTCTTTCCCAAATGGTGTTTGCCATTAGCCTTTGGGGAATTGGTGTTGAATTTCATCTGTATGTGCAGAGCAGATGTAAGGCTGCCTTTGACTCTAATGTGAAATGTGTTGTAACATGGGGTTCAGCCCAGGTTTCTATGACTTCTGCCATCTGCCATGACCATGTGATTTGGGGATAAAAGTTGAGTGTGATTTCTACCTTTGCCTTTGGCAGAAGGAGGAGCGAGTCCGAGGGCACACTGCTATTGTCACCGCTCGCTGCAAGTGGCTGAAAAAGAAAATCATGCAGGCCAGGGAGAGGGTGAAACAGGTGAGTATTTTGGAAAAGTTGCCCTGTAGCAAGGTCAGGCTTATACTGGCCAGGTTTGGGAATAAGGTTGTCAGGAGAAAAGTAATATCTGCTGAGACAGCTGGAGTATGGGAGCAGTGTCTGATGCTAAGGTGCTCTTGAGCAAGTAAAATAAAGGGGATCATTCGTATTAACAAAGGCTACTGGATGTGTATCAGGAGTGTAACATGCAGGAGCCAGAGTTAATCCAGTTACCTGGATTTGGCAGTGTGGTTGTTGGAAGCTCTCGTAGCTGTCTGAGGTCTAATCTTGTGGAATGCCCCAGAGAGGTGTGTGTACCCTTCCCTGTGGGGGAGGTAAGAGCTGTGTCATGGGGATGGCCCACAAGATCAGACACATTAGAGGGAAGAAGGGCAATGCTAAGGGTTTCAGCTGTTCCCTTAACCTTTGTATTTTTTGACTTTTTCCAGAGATGAAATTCTGGTGCCTCTGATCATTGTCTATTAATTTTGACTACTTCCAACTTTTCAGCAGCAAACATATAATGGCGTTTTGGGAGGTGTTAGCACACAATCTGCAGTAAGGTGTGGATGCCTCCCTGCCCCCTAGTTAAATGTTTTGCCACTGGAAAGGCTGTGGGAAAAGGCCGTCAAAGTGAAACTTGAAATAATAGAGTGCTTTAAAATACTTCTGTGCAGCACTTTGTGCTCTGCCTTTGCAAGGCAGGGTTCGTGAAATCTGGTCCCACCTCTCCCTTCTTCACAGAGTGAGGCTGTTCCTTCTGTGGGTAGAAATGTGAGTTCAGTGCAGTTCATTCCTCCCTTGCTCTGATGTCCTGCTTCTGACCGGTGTCCAGGAGCTTACTTATGTTCTGATCCATGTGTCCCCCAAGATATGGAAGAGTAAGTCTAAGACATATGAATTCCTTGTTATCTTAAAGGTAATCCCGAAGCTAAAGAGATCCTGGGTCTTGAAGAATGTGGAGTAAGGAGAAGGATCCTCTGGTTCAGTGATAACTTGTGTGAACTGGCACAGGCTTGTGCCATGTTTGGGTGGTTTTTCTGTTTCATTAGAAATCAAAGCAAGACATTGAAGAGGAGGGACACAGCACATGCCAGAAGGATGGGATTGGTGGGAATGTCAAGCTGTGCCGGCTGCAGCCGCTGCTGGAGGTGCCCATCCGAGAGGCCGAGGCCCAGCCCTTTGAGGTGCTCATGCAGTTCCTGTACACAGATAAGATAAAGTATCCCCGCAAAGGTAGGGCAGCAGGGTGAAGTCACACTGGCACTAGGGAGGGGAGGGGAGGGGAGGGGGGCAAACGTGTTTGGAAATAGCAGGTTCCAGCATTTGCAGGTGGTCAGTCCTGTTCTGAGCACTTAATTCTGAGCACCTGAGATTAAACAAAAAGCAGATTTTTATGACAGCGTACTAACCATGGGTTTTTTTCCTAATTCTTTTCAAATATCAAGGAAGAACAAGTTCTTGATTATTTCAAAAAGTGTAAAAAAGCCCAAACAAATAAAAATACTATGGAATTTTGAACATCACAGCATCCTGCTTGGGAGAACCGTGTACCTTATCCCGACTTGATTTATTTCATTTTTCTGATATTGTTTTGAGCCATTTTAAACTGAGACTACACAGAAAGGTGTGCAAGCCAGTATTTATCACCTGTTAAAAATCCCATCTGAAGGAACGCCTCAAGAAAAGAAAAATCCATTTTATGCATTCATTAAAGTTCTCTGAGTTAAGAACACTTGTGGTTGGGGAGATAATAGCCAGACAACTTGCAGCTTCCACACAGGGAATCCAGCTCCTGGCTGTGTGAGTGGTGAGGGATGTGGGGCAATGGGAATGAGTCAGGATACAGTGAGGAACTCCAGCTGCTGGGGCTGGGGAAGCTGCAGCCATGGGGCACAGTGAAGTTCAGTGAGGTACAGCTGTCCTAGCACTGATCTTTGCTTCAGCTTCACTCCAAGTTTGTCCCTTTCTGCAAAGATAATTCTCAGGAAAACAGTCATATGTGTCCATTTGAACCAAGGCTTTCCCTGTGAGGAGGCCTGTCTGAGAATGGTCCCACTGACTGAGGATGAGGAAGCTGCTCCCTGGATTCTGCTGACACTGTCAGATCCTGCTCCCAGCCATTCACTGATCCTCGGTACCATCACCTTGGGACAGGCTCAGGCCAAAGGAAGGCTTGGACCCCTGAGCTCTTGCTGTTGTTACAGGCTTCCCAGGGAGCCTGCTCCTCTTCCCAGCCCATGAGATGTTCTCTCTGGTGCTCCCCCTTCTGCTGGGATCCTCCATGGGCCCTGCCCTGCCCATTTGCATTCCTAGTTGCTCCTCTCAGTTCAGAGAGCAGCGCCCTGGGGAGCCACCCAGAGGCTGAGCTAATGGAATTGGGCATGCTCATCAAATGGGATTTTCCAATTAGACACAGGGAAGGCACATGACATATGAGAGGGCTTTTCTCTATTAAAAAGCAGTTAGAGCAGATGGGCAGAGATCTCCTGTGAGAAAAGCAAAGGCCATGGGGGATTATTCCTTGAGTTGGTGTCCCAGTAGCCCCATTGCAGTGGCCTGCAAGGGTCCCCTCTGGCCCTCTCTCACTTCAGCCCTCATAGACCAGCTGTGGGTCTGTGCAGGCTGAATTACAAAGTGAAAGCACAGAGTACCTTCATAAGGGTCTGTCAGAATCAGGGAGCTGACTGTTAATACTGTGTAGAACCCAAGGACTCAGGCAGGGCTGTTGGCAGTTGGGCACTGTGAGAAATTGGGCTGCAAGCTCCAAGGCTTGTCAGGGATTTTAGAGACTTTGCCTTCTTTGGAGGGTTTCAAAAAATTGTGGTCCACATTGTCACAAAATCTTTGTCTAAAAAATACTTTGAGTTGGCTTTTGCATGCTTCAAGTTTGAACCTCCTCTTCTAGTATTGATTCAGATTTTATCTAACCAGGAATGGATTTTTTTTCTCTATAAAAATATTCCAGTAGAACTGCCTGTTCTGCTATTCTGATTGCTCTGGTTGATATAAAAAAAAAAAACTTTTAGAAGGGCTCCTATCTTTGTTCTGTGAGCTCTCCAGCAGTTTTCCCTCTTGCAATTTCAGGTCATGTGCAGGATGTATTACTCATTATGGATGTGTACAAACTGGCCTTAAACTTCAAGCTCTCTCGGCTAGAACAGCTCTGCCTTCAGTATATCGAAGCATCTGTAGATCTGCAGAACGTGCTCGTTGTGTGTGAGAATGCTAACAAGCTTCAGCTGGATCAGCTAAAGGTAATCACTCTACTGTATCAGAATTGCATTCTGCATACAAAGTAACTGATAAGAAAATTTTAAAATAAAAAAAATTTAAAAATAAAATTTATGTAATTAACATTTGGCCAAAGGTATCAGCTTTTGCAAATTCATCATTCCTTTAATTACAGTCGCTTGAGTATATTTAGCATGGGTTGTCCTGCAGTGGCTTGTGATATTATGTAGGCTTTTTTCAATACGTGCTCAATATTTTTGCATATCTGCTTTGTAGAATGTCAAGGACAGAGTGACTTTGGCTCTTCATCAGTTCACTCTTGCTGCAGCAAGATGGAACCAGTGCATTTCCTGGTCTTGCTGTGTTCTATATACTGACACTGCAGATAGGTTCTTTCATTTTTCAGATGGAAAAACTAAACTCTGTTCTCAGGCCTTGGCGCTGAAAAATAAAATGTGCCAGTGATTCTCTGTCTCTGTGGTGAGTGAGAGGCTTTTGGGTGTTCAATAACAATCAGGGTAGAGTTGTCCACTGGCTGCAGCCCAAGAGGTGCTGGCTGTGCTGATCCCAGAGCAGTCCCCAGAGCCAGTTCTGCTGAACCTGCAGGGAAGCACCTCCTGCCCCCAGTCCCAGAGCCAGAGCAGGGCTGTGCAGTACCTGCTGATGATGTTCAGCCTGTGCACACCAGTGACCATATTACTGGTGGCTGCCAGCACAGTGAGGCTGGAGAAATCAGTATGCAGCAGCACTTCCTCAGGCACTGTGTGTGCACAACATTTGGGAGAGGAAAGGCCTCCAGGAGGAAGCAGCAGGGCCAGCAGCAAGTGTGTAAGTGCTGGCCTTTGGTGCATGGCACCAGATGCCCAGAAGCTAAAGCATTGGTGGATCTGGTGCTCCCACCTGCCCTGGCTGCCTCTGGAGTGACCTTGGGGCTCTTGCACATGGCTCCATTTGGGCAGGATCACCCTGAGCTGGCATCCTCTCTGCTCAGATGCTCATTAGTCCTCATGGGTGGGTCCTCTTTAGAAAGCTGCTCTTTCTGGCATCCTAGTCATAATTTAAAATGTTTCACAGGTGAGTCCTGACAGATACCTTTGGATCCCAGGTGAAATAAACTGACAGAAACAGATAGTAGTAATGATTTCTTTGGGTGAACTTGTACCCACCTTATAGTGAGCTGGTGTAGATTGCATTTATTGCTTATAGAAGTGTCCTGAGGGGAAGCCTTGGTTCGTGCTGGGAAATGAAATGCCCCTTTTTTGTCTCTTAGTTGTTTAGCATTAGGTCTGGTTCATTTGTCACCTTTTCACGACACTGATTTTTGTGAGAAGTTTATCACACAAAAGCCTTCCAGAGCTCTTGAACTGTTTGCTGTGTTTATGGAAAACCCACACAAGGAATCCTGTAAGCTCTTTGGACCCTTGATGGAGAGTGTCAAGAGTTAAGATCTCTTCACCCTTTTAATTAATTTTTGGTGTCTAATTATGTTAAAAGTTATTATGAGATAGCAACCAATCTTTATTATCTCCGTGAAGTTTTCACTATCTCCTGAGATTCCTGTTTTAGAAAGCTTTGGAGCAGCTCAATAGGCAGTTAATCTCTTCCTTGCTAATATTTCTACAAATTTTTCTAGATGCTTAGAATTGTCCTGAATTTCCTGTTCAAATAGGAGCCTAAAGGGTCATTTAGGAAGGATAAGGATATCACTGTTGGGTAGTTCCATGCAGGAACTATGTGGAGGATCCATGTGGAGGTTCAAAGGACAGGATGGCCAATGGCATATGTAACATGTAGCATTTATGAGATGCTGTAAGATGAATTCAAAACAATGTATCATAAGTTTCTTAATTAATATTGGTGTATTTTTAAGGAACATTGCCTGAACTTTGTGGTGAAGGAATCCCATTTTAATCAAGTCATAATGATGAAGGAGTTCGAGCATCTTTCTTCATCCCTCATAGTGGAGATTGTCCGGAGAAAGCAGCAGCCGCCTGTCCGGACACACTCTGACCAGCCACTCGACATTGGTAACCTTCCTGCCTTATGGAGTAATTCCCTGTGCTGCTTTGGCTTTGTTATGGTTTGTTTAGCCTGGGGAGATGTCTGGGAAGCAGCTCTCTGCAGCCCACCAGTTCCCAATTGAGATAACTGCTCAGGCTCTCTTTCAGACTGAGACAAAGCACAACAGTTCTTTTCCCAGCGAGTTTCAATCAGAGCGGTGTCCTTTCAAATACATGGGAAATGTAGTCATGTTCTTGCAATAAACCATCCTGGTCCTGTTCAGAGAGATGAGAGAAGGAGCAGAAGGGTGTAAAGAATGATCCAAAAAAGGCAGTGGACAGTCACTCTTAAGTGGCTGAAGGGTGACAGAGCCGAGCAGGGAAACAGCCTGCTTGAAGGTGTTCACCAAGGAGGAGCAGGAGGAAGGAGGAGGATCTTGTGAATAAGGCACTGCTCTGTGTGCATGTGTGAAAGGAACAGGAGATAGGGAGGAGAAGAGGAAGATGTGATTTACAGTTTTATTGTGGAATTCATCAAGGACTGATTTGGGACTAGTCTTACTCAACATTTTAAGGTCCTGACACACATTTTCTAAGGCCACAAAGTTCAGAGGCATTGGCAGGTTGGTGTGGAGTGCTGCACAAAAATAATTGGGAACTGAAGAGAAAGAGAGGAAAGCTAGTCCTGGAAGGTCAAGTAGAAAGGCTTTGGCTGGCATTTGTCCCATGGGGGATAAATGTGCACTAGCTGGGAAGGTGGCACAGCCAGTTCTGTACCCAGAGCTGGAATGGTGCAAGAGACCCAAACATTAAAAACTGAAAGATAAACTTTGAAAATATGCGTGAATTTGGAGCAGACTTGGATGTCCCTTATTTCTCAGTTGTGTATTTACAAAGGTTGATTAAAATATTGAATAAAATAAGCCTCTTTTGCTGATTTGGGAAAGATTTTTAATTAAGCCACAAATTTTATATTCCTTGTGGTCGGAAATAGTGCAAAGGGAGGGGAAAAATCAGCTTTCATATCTGTAGAGAGTGCCTGTCAGTGTGGCCACAGGTGGAGCTTGCTGTCAGTGGCAGAAAGCAGAGCTGACAGGTGTGGGTCTGGGAGGGGCAGTAGGGAATGAGCTGTAGTGGGGAAGGATGAAGCTCATTTTGCTCCAAGATCATAAGGAACGGCTTGACTCAAATTCACACTGAGAGTCCCAAAGGAAAGAGGGGCTGGAGCTCTGGCTTGGCCATATATTAGTTTGACAGTACCTGGTCACCTGGAACTATCATGTCTTTATTTTGTTATGTTTAATTTCAGGAACATCTTTAATTCAGGACATGAAGGCTTACCTGGAAGGAGCTGGGACTGAATTCTGTGATATCATCCTGCTCCTAGATGGGCACCCACGGCCAGCCCACAAAGCCATCCTGGCAGCTCGCTCCAGGTGAGCCCTGTTCCTAACACTGTACCAAGAGTGTGTGTGAAGGACAGTGCAGGGCTGGCCAGTATGTGCTCAGCTGGCTTGGTTTAGAAGACAGGGAGCAACTTAAATCTGCATGAAGTGTTAAGATGCAGCTTTGCTCAGTGAGTGTAATAAGCCTTTAAGCAGTAGTGATTAATTTTTTTTTCCATTTCGTACCCAGCAGGGAAAATAGGAAGAAATTAGAATTGCAGAGATTCTGCAGAGGGTGTGTGAGAAGCTGCACTGCAAGACAAAGCATCTGTAAAATCACAGGAAGGGAAAAAGGGTGAAAAACATAAGGTGGTTTCAATGAAGTAGAAAGCAACAGATGTCCACTGAGGTCAGAAGGAGCCTTCTGACAGTGAACAATTCGTATTGTATCATGTGGAACTTGAATTTCTTTCTCACTTTCTGATATTTAAGACTGGTTATGAATAAACATAATGAAAAACAGTGCATGACAGAGACTGGCATGTTCCCATGTTTAATGCAGAGAAAGGAGTCCACCCTGCTGATGGTGGGACTGTTCTCCCTCCTCAGGGCGTAGGTGAAGTGGGTTTGTCCTGCACTTGTGTGTTCTGTGGACCTGCACCTTATGTTCTACCAAACATTAAGTGTTCACATAACATTTCTATTTTGAATACCATAATAATTTTTTCCAGACCCAGTAACAATATTCAGTATTAGTTACCGTGATATTTTACCAGAAGCATTTCACAGCTCTTAAAACAGCCCTGATGATTGGCAGCCTGTAGATACCAAGGAAATTCATAATGCTTTAAGCTCTCTGCTGGGTCTTATGCAAATTAGAGAAAAAGCAAAGCACCATGTGTCCTAATTTTCAAGAAACAGTCAAATTCCAGGTAGTTTTGATGGTAATTAGGGGGATTATATTTGGAGTTTTCACTGGCAGACATGCATGAAAAAATAAATGAGCAGTGTTTTTGCCCAGGTTGTCACCTGAATTGGTTGGTTTGGAAGCTGCAGTTCTGAATAGCAGCCTTCAAACAATACTGGGTTAAACCATCTGTCTGCAGAATGTATTATATCAGTTTTATTTCCCTTTGCAGTTACTTTGAAGCCATGTTCCGTTCCTTCATGCCAGAAGATGGGCAAGTGAACATTTCCATAGGTGAAATGGTTCCCAGCAAGCAAGCGTTTGAGTCCATGCTTAGATACATCTATTATGGAGAAGTGAACATGCCTCCTGAGGACTCCCTGTATCCTTAGATTGGAAGGAACTGGAGGATCTGTCTGAGTGCATGTCCAGCAGGTCACCTTCCTTTTCCTTTGGGTTTCCTGGCATGGACTGGGAGGATGGTCTGTTGGGGGGCACCAGCAGGCTCTGCACTTCCACTCCTCACAGGGATTTGTTTGCTGGCAGTGCTCTCACCTTCACTTTCTCGTTTATTCCTCAATGGGATGAACAGATACCTCTTTGCAGCACCTTACTACTACGGCTTCTCCAACAACAGGCTGCAGGCCTACTGTAAGCAGAACCTGGAAATGAATGTCACAGTGGAGAATGTGCTCCAGGTAATTGTCCCCAAGCACTTCAGTTAGTCACTTAGAGGAAAGCCAAGGGGTCTGGTCAAGTGGGTACCCCCAGTGCCAGGTCACTGACACTGCCCGGTGACAGTGGCCCTATGTGATGACATTTGTGGGAGCCCAGCCTTCAGCAGTATTGTTCCTTACCTGGTACTGTGTCACTTTTGTTCCTGGGCTGCAGGGTTCAGCAGGTACTGCTCACCTGGCTCCTCCTGAGCTCTCATCCCCTGTCACAGAACTGTGTTTCTAAAGGTCTTTTTAAGATGACCACGTGCTCAGCACTTGAACTGTAAACCCTTTTTGGCAGATATTTGTTCCAGGGAAAATGATGGTCTGCAGGTAACAGACATTAGTCTTGTTTTATCAGTGATCTTTACAGGATCTGGCAGTGGAGTTTGAGCTAATAAAAGACACTGTGTGGTCAAAAAGCCTATGCCAGCTCCCAGGCAGGCAGTCTGAACCTTTGCAGCACAAGCAGAAGCAATTCCTGCTGATTAGCTCTTGAGGACTCCATACATTTTAAATCCAAGGCTTATTTTTGAATAGTTCAGAAAACATTCAGTTTGTAATGCAAAATGGAGATGTTCCCTAGCTAAGAGGAGTTACTGGCTCTGGGTCAAGTTTGTGCATTTGAGCTGTGCAGAACAGAAATCAAATTTTTGCTCCTGCTCTAGATTTTAGAGGCAGCTGACAAGACCCAGGCCCTGGACATGAAGAGGCACTGCCTGCACATCATCGTCCACCAGTTCACCAAGGTTGGTTGCATCTTTTCTGTGGCTTTTGAGAGCTGCTGTCCTCTGTCACTGCCTTGGTTAAAGACACGTTCATATAGAAATCAGTTTAATTCTTCCTCATGTGAGATAGCTGAGAGCTGGCTGCATGTTACTGACACTCGCTGACAGGACTGCTAGGCACACTTCTCACACCAAAGTAAATTAAAGACTAGAACAAGCTAGTGTAGAAATGTGAAGCCCTTCCAAGCAGAAGTTACCCAAAATTGCTTTCATTTCCAGTTGTTCCAACAGTTAATTTTGAGCCATGCCCTTGTTGGGTTGGTGTGTGTATAGCAGGGTACATTTGTTGTGTATTGAGGGCACAAGTCTCTCCCTCACTAGCAGTTAGCAGTGTGCTTTTCTTACTTTGAAGTGTTCTCTGTCATACACGTTTTATTGTCATGTGCTCTGAAACAAATTACCATGTCCTGGCTGGGCTCTATATGATTTCCATGTTCAACAGTTGGACTCCATGGTCTTAGATGTGCTTTCCAATCTTAAAAATTCTGTGCTCCTGTTTTGATGGGATTATGCATTAGTGGCAGGAAAGGTCAAGAGCCCGATGTGCTGATATTCCTGTCCTCACTTGAGAGAATAAGGATATTG
Source organism: Trochalopteron elliotii (assembly GCA_024734555.1). Taxonomy (NCBI): domain Eukaryota; kingdom Metazoa; phylum Chordata; class Aves; order Passeriformes; family Leiothrichidae; genus Trochalopteron; species Trochalopteron elliotii. Next base: position 239,293 of record JANPWX010000150.1, on the reverse strand, counting down.
CCATTTAATTGTTCCTATGAGATGTGGTCCCTCCATGAGAGTTCCCCAGCATGTCATCAGTTCATTGCTCAGCTCATTAGCATTGCTGAAATAGGTAGATAAATCATAGGAATTGGGATTTCTGGATGCTACACACATACTGATAATAATTCCCTAGTTAATATTCAAGTAGCTCACTCTCCTTTGTATATTTAAACTCACAATCCTCCTGGGGAAAAGAGCACTGCTACGTCCCATTAGTGTCTGGAGAGGAGACAGGATGGTGTTCAGGCTCTTCATTAAATGCCAAAGTTGCTGGAGCATGACGCATTTTACATTCAGAAATAACTGAAAATGCATAAAAATCATTGGGAGTGGAGCCAGTATCCAGAAATCACTCCCAGAGGAAAGTCCACAGCATGAGGTTGCAGCCCCTGCCTTCATCCTGTCTTTTTTCTTCTGGCCCCATGAGTCCTGTGGAGCAGCCCAGTTCAGCACAGGAATGGGGAATGGTCCCGCTGCAGGGTACAGGACATCCCTGGGGTTGGGGTCAGTGCCTTGCACCCACTGAGGGCTGAAATACCACAGTATCACTTCCCAGTGGAGGCCACATGAAGACAAAGAGGTGTGAGTCTCCCCAGAACATACAGGGGGAAACGGACGTTGCAACACTGGGAGGCAGCGCTGGGAGCTGGAGGGCGTTCCTCAGCTGTACTTCCTCACCAGGATGTGGGGAAATGTTTTATATTTAAACTCTTGACTGGTAGAACAGTGTTCATCAAAACGTGTCTGGAAGACTGTCAAGCAGATGTGCACAGAGAAATCTCAATTATGCAATGTTTTCCCTTGGCCTGAGAGGCCTCAGTGTGTGATTCTTGGCCTGGACTGGGTGATTCAGTGTGGCTGGGCACGGACACTCTGCTCTGCTCCTGGGCCAGCCACGGGCTCTGAGGGGGATTTGTTCTCAGCCTGGTGGGTCACTGGAGCTCAGGCAGGCTGGGTCCCTTCCTGTTCTTCCAGTTACTTAATGCTGTTCTGGATTTGCACTGTTAAGGAGTTTTCCCCACAGCAGGAGCATTACTGAAGATCTGTTTCCCAGAGGTTCACTGCTTTGGGCAATGTGTTTTCAGGCTCTTGTGTGTCAGTGTTGTGCAAAAGCCCTAATAAACCTGCTGTTGTGACATGTTTGTAGTGACACCCTGATCTGTTCTACAGTGTGTGCCTGGGGTGGGGCAGGATCCCATCAGTGGGGGATCAGGGGGTCTCTCTCCCTCCCAGTCCTGGCAGATCCTTAGACTGGGGATATTGCTACAAGCACATCCTGAGCTCTTTCTGAAAGTATCCTCAGCCATTTCCTTCCTGGCCTTCAGAGGTTGCTCAGGACATTTTTATTCTTTATCCCAGTGCATCTCCCTAGAGCAAGGTGATAATGTCAGTTCAGGTAAGGCAGATGGGTGAGTGCTTGGGCACACTCTGCCTGGAGGCTGTGTGTGTTAGTGCCTCTAGACAGGGATTGCTGGCTCCTTACCATGAGGTTGAGGAGAAGGAAGGAATGTGTAGAGCTCCTTTTTGCTAACTGTTGAGCTTCTGAACAGTTCAGAAGCATAAAGTTTGTTGTAGATTCTCATCCATCTGATGTGGTGGAGGTTTTTGTTGGCGAGTGCTCCAGTGACCTGCTTTGACTGCAGGAAGAATGCCAGCAGAACCAGCATGGACACTGAGAATAGTTTTTCCTCAGGAGCACAGGAGCAAAGAGATCAGGCCCTGAGTCACATTTTCAGTGCAAAACCACAGATCTCAGAGCTCAGGCTGTGCTGGTGCCCAGCATTGCTCTTAGGAGAGTGCTCAGTCAGTGTCTTGTAGGGGCTGTCAGTACCAACAGAGGGGGAACTCTGGGGGCAGATTCCTGCTGCTCTCCACTCCCAGCAGTCTGAATTTGGTTCTAAGCCCTGACTGGAGTCCCTGATCTGTTCCCTGCAGCCCAGCCCCACAGCTGGGATCTTCTTGCACCATCTGTGCCCAGCCAGACTTACTGTGGGGTGCCAAGGGTAAAAGGGTAATACATGAGCTGTGATTTGGGGAGGTTTTTAATTTCTTCCTGTTTTTTCTGTTTTGTTTTCCTTGAAGGTCTCCAAGTTGCCAAATCTCCGCTCGCTCAGTCAGCTCCTCCTCCTTGACATCATAGATTCCTTAGCTACCCACATCTCAGACAAGCAGTGTGCAGAGCTGAGTGCAGACATATGACATGCCTTGGTAATCCACCTTCTCGTTTGTTCCTGACAAACACTGGCACTTTAGAGCTGGCTCTGGTTTACTGTTATGTATGGAGTAGCTCAGTGTCTGCATAGTACAGCAGCCCTGGAGGAGCAGGGACAGCTGAGGTGCTCTCTCTGGATTTGCTGGGTTTGTACCTTTGTGCAGCGTTTGGATTTTGTTACATTTGTTACCCAAATGCAGACTTGAAATCATTGCAGGCCTGAAGTAATTCCACATGGTCTGGGGAGTTACTAAGTTCATAATCAAGCCCATTATTACTTTCATACTGTAAAATCAAGCAGTCATGAGTAAGAGTCACTAATCCTTTGAAACAGAATATTTAAAGAATACTATTTTAAGAGGTACAGCTGACCCAGCCTGAGGGCTGTGAGGGGAAGTCAGAACGAAACTGGGAACAAGAGCACGTGGTGTTCACCGGGAGACTGGCCCTTGGGACCAGGATGTAGTGACTTTTCAGAGTCTCCATGGTGTGAATTAACAGATAAGACCCTGTGCAACTGCCTGGATTGGTGGGCTATGGGAATCCAGACCTATGCTCTGCAGCAGGTCAGACTGGAAGATTACAGCAGTCCTCTCTGACCATCAAATCCATTAATCCTGTCTTGCTAAGCCTTTCTAAATCTATTTATTAATAAAGAATTAACATCTTCTCTTGGCATTTTATGATTGACTTGGATTTCATTTTGGAAAAAAAATTAAGCAAAAAAACGTTCCGTGCTTGATGAAGGTCACATTGTTAAAAATAACTGTGTTACATCTTGTTACTAATTTTATACTGAAGTGTCTTTGTGAGCCCTTGCCTTTGCAGGAAGGTGAATGAAGACAGAGTGCCCTTCCCAGCCCGTGCAGGAGCAGCTCCTGTTCCCTCCCCTTCCAGCCCCCAGCTCTGTGCTGGATGCTTCCTGCACTGCAGAGTGGGGAGAAGAGGAGCTTCACCTCTCCTCACAGCTGAATAGTCTTGGTTGGAGAGCACCAGAAATGTGGTGTTGGTAAAAGTGTCTGGTGGTGGAACTGTCCCAGCTCTGCCCAGAGTCCTTGGGGCTGCCCTGGGAGGGAGTGACAAGCTGGGAAATCAAAACTTTGCCCTGCTGCAGCTGCAGGGGCTGCTCTCTGCTTGTCTGAAGCTGGAGTGGTGCAGGATCCCTGTCAAGACATGCAGCTCCCAGCCCTCAGATTCCCACCCTTGCAGCCATGATTTCCATTCAGTGAAATGTTCCTGGAGCAGCAGTAGTGAGCTCCTCATCAACATCCCACAACCTGACACACCTGCACATGCTCAGGTGTGCCATGGGTATTGCAGTCTGTGCAGTGGAGAACGTGTCATGTATTTAATCCAAGGGAAGTGCTCTGGGGACTGCCCCCTCTGTCTCCCTGGTGGCTTGCTCAGGTGAGTCAGACCAGAGGTGACAGGTACTTCTGAGAGCCAAGGGCACCTTTTAAACCAGAGAGATTGTTTCCAGATGCCTCATAGATAGGGGAGTCTCTTACCGGAGGTCATGATAATTGTAGCGACAGGCTCTGTGTTCCCTGGGAAACCAGTCTGGCAGCTGGAGAAAGGTTCTACACTGCAACTTGTAACAACACTACAGTCTATTTCCAGTAATGCTGATCCACTAGAGGACACCCACTGCCCAGGGAAGCCTCATTCTCTCAGGCTGAACAGGTTGGTGGTTTCAACCATGCCATAACCAGCCCTCTTTAAATCCTGAGCCCACCTGTGAGGAAATGCACAACCTCCACACTCTCTGAGTGGGCACTGCAGGGTCTTGGCTTGGGGGGGATGTTGGGCTCAGTCAGGGCTGTAGGGACCACAGTGCTGGGCCAGAGATTTAGTGTGAAAACTTGTAGCCCATTGTGATTTACCTCTGGGCTGCTGTTGTGCAGAGTGCCAGGACCGTGCACCTCTCTGAGAGGACAGCCCCAAGTTTCATAGGATATCACAGGATGGGGGGGTTGTAGAGGCCACACAGACTGTGGGGTACACGTGAGCTTCACAGGGCAATTTAGGTGTCCTTGTTATCACCACTTTGTTATCATTATGGCCAGCAGGCTCTCAAGTTACTGATGTTTCTGCAGCCTTGGGCAGTTTTGTACTGGAATTGGTGCAGTCATATTCCTGCCTTTGATAAGGAATAAGGAACATTGTGGCTGTCCAGCTTTGTCTTATTCCTACATCTGCCACGTGCAGGCCCCACTGGCTCTTTAAAGCCCTTGGGACTGCTGGTGGGAGAGCAGGAGCACCCCTTTCCTCCAACCCAGTGTGAGTCCCAGTGTGGTGGCAAAAAGCAAGGTGGAGAAGCAATCCCCAACTCCTCTGGAGCAGCAACTCAGGGCACTGGAGCCAGGAGGTCCCAGTTTTGCCACACTGCTGCACCAGCTCCCCATGTCCCTACTGTCACAGGGGACCTGTAGCAGCTGGGCAGGAACTTAGCAAGGAGCAGTGTGGATCAGGGCCAGGAGATGCTCCAGCCCTGCAGGCACTAAGGCCAAGCCCATCCCTCCAGTGCCAGCACCAGGAGAAGCCAGCAGCACCCCAAGTGCCCAGGAGCAGGGCTGGTAGTGCAGCAGGGAGTCACCCTGAGGTGGCCCGTGGCTCACTGGGAACAGGAAGAACACACAGAAAAAATTACACATTTTAATAAGGAAATGTGCAGCGAGAGGGAGGCACTGAGGTCCTGCCAGCATGAACACCGTGGAGGGAGCAGAGCCCAGGCTGCCTCAGGCCTCAGCTCCCCCCAAGCCCAGGATCTTCTTGACGTAGTTCTGGACGTTGACGTGGAGCTGGGGGGCCGTGGCAGAGAAGGTCTCCATGGCCAGGGCCCGGGTGGCCTCGGAGCCGCCCCACATGGCGCGGTACAGCGGCAGCGTGTACTTCTGCTTGCCCTGCGGGGAGACAGCGCGGTTACCGCCCAGACTCCGCCCCGGCCACCGCGGTGACGCCCCCCATTCCCCCGGCCCCGGCACGGTGCCTCCAGCACCGCCCTCCTCTTAGCGAGGCACAGAGCACACGGCAGTGGGACAGGCGGGGGAATATTGCCGTGGGCAGCCCTTGGCACCGCAGCACCTGGAGAGGGGAGAACACCTGGACCCTGGAGAAGTGGACCCTGAGAAGTTCACGAAGTGCAACAAGGCCAAATGCAGGGTCCTGCACCTGGGTCAGGACAGGATGGATGGAGAGCAGCCCTTCAGAGAAGGACTTGGGTGACAAATTGGATGTGACCCGGCCATGTGCTCTCCCAGCCTGGAAAGCAAACTGTGTCCTAGGCTCATCCCCAGCAGTGTGGGCAGCAGGTGAGAGGGAAATTCTGCCCTCTCCTAAGACCTCAACACTGGAGCACTGCATCCAGCTCTGGAGTCTCCAGCACAAGACACAAATGGACAGAGCAGGTCCAGAGGACTCCATGGAGATGCTCTGAGGGCTGGAGCCCCTTTGCTCTGGGGCCATGCTGGGAGAGATGGGGGTGTTCACCTGGACAAGAGAAGGCTCCAGGGAGAGCTTAGAGCCCCTTCCAGTGCCAAGAGAGCTGGAGAGGGACTTTGGAGTGACAGGACAATGGGGAATAGCTTCCCACTGCCAGAGGGCAGGGTTAGATGGGATATTGAAAAGAAATTCTTCCCTGTGAGGGTGGTGAGGCCCTGGAACATCCCTGGAAGTGTCCAAGGCCAGGCTGGATGGGGCTTGGAGCAACCTGATCTAGTGGAAGGTGCCCCTGCCCATAGCATGGGGTGGAATAAGACAAGCTTTTAAGGTCCCTTCCAACCCAAACCATCCTGTGGGACTATCAAAAGCAAGAGCCAACCCCTGTCTCCCTGGCACTGAAACCCCTGTGGCCTTCTTTCCCCACTGGCATGCTGGGCACTGCCACCACTGGGCAGGGACAAACCTGGCTATGCAGGAAGTCCTTGACTTTGCTGTACTCAGCCTCCAGGTTGTTCTTGAGGACAATCTGGCACCAGCGCAGTCGCAGCTCAGCGTTCTGGGCCTTGGAGATCTTGGGGTACATCTTGCTCATCTTTTTCACGTTGCCTGTGAGAGGGGAGCAGTCACCATCCTCCACAGGGCTCTGCCTCAGCTCCCAGCCCCTGCTCCCAGGGAACCCTGTGAATCCATCCCAGCTGTGCTGCAAGTTCTCTGGGATCCTCACAACATTGAGTCAGTCCTTGCCCCTGCCCAAGCACCTCCCACCCCCAGCTCTGGAGCACCCCAGGCACTGGCTGGCTCTGGGCAGGATGATGCCCATGTTGGGCCTTCCAGGCTGGGCAGCCCTGCAGGGCCATGTGCTTGGGGTGCCACCACAAAGTGGGGGGAGATTCCACAGCAAAGAGGCAAGGAGACTTGTGGTGACACAGGGACACAACAGCCCAGCAGAGCCAGCCTTTGGAGAGCAGGACTGCACATGTCCCCATAAATCCAGGGACATGCTTCCCCTGGCTCTCCATCCCCCACCACACCAATCAAGGCTTCCCTGGAACCAGGACCCACAGAGCAGCTGGAGAGGGGCTGATGGCCACACACCCCTGTGTCCCCATGATGTGCCCTCACATTCCCGGCCAACTGGCCAGATTTGGGCAAATCACCCTGTGTCTCCTCTGGGCACCAGAGCCCTGGGAGTGCCCTGGCACTCACCTTCAGGCAGGGGGGATTTCTGCAGGACCTGATCCAGGAAATAGACCAGCTGGTATGTCCTCCAGCCTGTGATGTCCACGGCTTCGATCGCCTCCATGTTCAAGCCATCGGCTGCCCAGAGCTCTGCCAGCTCATCCGCCGGCCTCATCAGCTGCTGCCCTGGTGACAGGTCGGGCAGGAAAGGCGGCCAGCCCGGCGTGTTCAGCCAGTGGTCAAATTCAAACCCTGCAGCGAGGCAGGAGGGAGAGCTGGGAACAGATCCCTGAGCCCCACACCAGCTGCTGCTGCCCAGACCCCCCACTGCCTTCTCCCAGTGCCACCAAGCCTGCCCGAGGATGGTGACCACCACAAGCTAATGGGGGTGAGGCCACCAGACACTTGGGCTCAGGGTGTGCTTGTGGGTGTCAGCCCTGGCGTCACCAGCGGGATGAGCTGGCTCCAGCACGGAAAGTTCCTGCCAAGCCTGGATCTCCAGCAAGGCTGGGCCAAACCCAGAGTGCTGGCTGGGCCTGATCCCAGTGCTCACCAGACTCACCAGGCTGAGTCATGGACACCCCATGAAACAGCATCCAAGTGCAGAGCAGGGACTGGGCTTGAATGGAAAAAATCAGGCTGAGCCTGCACATGCCCAAGCCTGGGCCTCATCCCAGCAGGCCAGTGCCATCCATGCCTTCTCCAACAGAGCCAGGCTGGCAGCAACAGCATCTCCAGTAAAACACACAAACCAACGTGCAAAGGCTCCAGGGAACATGGGCAGCTCTGACACCTGCAGGCTCTTCCCTGGCCAGGATGGTGCTGTGCTGACCTGAGATGGAGTCCACGCCTTTCTCCTTCAGCTCTGGGAAGTACTCCAGGAAGAACTTGAGGGTGTCATCTGCAGTGATGCTCTGGAACTTGAACCGGTTCACGTAGGCCTGTGGGGACGGATGGGACTGATGGCAGACCCACTGACCCAGTGCTGCCCAGCCCTCTGTGTGCTCTACCTCATGGGGGAACCCATTCCAGCCCCTGTTCCCTATAGGGGCTACCCAGCCCTCTGCATCCCCAGGGATAGTCCTCAACATTCCCAGCACCTGCTGCTGGCATGAGGCTAGGCTCTGCTTTCATCTTATTCCCCTACTCACATTCCTGTTTCCCACCTCTTCTTCCTCTCCCCAGCCACCCTCTCAGCGTGTCCTTCCCAGGGCCCTGCTGTGCCCTGGCCTCCTGCCATGGCACTTTGCATGACTTTGCAGCTCACACCCACCTGGAGGAAGGCATCAAACTTGCTCTGGTTGCCCACAAGATGGGCCAAGTAGCTAACGAAGCAGTACCCCTTCTCATAGGGTGTTTCATTGTACGTGTCATCTGGATTGACACCTAGAAAAAGGCAAAACTCTCAGAAATCCTCTGCCCACCTGCAAACAACACAGCCCTCAAGTGCACCAAGATTCCCACATCTGTGCTGGGTGCAGCCTATCCCGTCCCTCCTGTAGCCACCATCTCTCCCAGCTCCCATCACCCCTGCTGGTGTTATTGCCAGCCATGGGACAGCCCAACACATCTGTCACTGTCCCGTCCCCACAGCCCAGGGACACCCCACAGACCTGGCTCGATCACCACCCGCAGCTTGTTGAGTGGATGGTCCTCCCCCGTGGCGTCCATGTGCTGGCGCAGGAGGGCCCTTCCCGTGGCAGCCTCCAGGCAGGTGTAGGGCAAACCTGGGCAGAGACAAGCGGGGGCATTCGGGGAGCCTGGCCAGACCCCTGTGCACTGCGGGCACAGCGGGAGCTGCGACGGGAGAGGAACAGCATCAGTGCATCAGCTGGGAGTGCAGGAAACCGAGAGACGTGGAGCTGGGATGGCAGAGCTGCAGGGAGGCATGGGGCAACCCGGCCCCAGGCAGCAAAAGATTTTTCAAGCCATTTAAATTTGTGTGGATACAGCAAATTGTGCTGGAAGAGCACAAGCTTTGGACAGGATGGTGTCCAGGGGGAAGCTCAGGACAGCTGATATCAGCTCCACACGGCAGCTGCAGGAGGATGAGGAAGGTGAGGCAAGGACATGGTACACACATTCCTAGCAGGGGTTGCAGGGAACTGTCCATCTCACAACAAAGGCTACCAGAAATCAGACTGGTTTGGCCTGGAAGGGACATTGAAGATCATCTTGTTTCACCCTCTGCCATGGGCAGGGACACCTTCCACTAAACCAAGTGGCTCCAAGCCCCGTCCAACCTGGGCTTGGACACTTCCAGGGATGGGGCAGCCACAGCTTCTCTGGACCACCTGTGCCAGTACCTCCCCAAACTCACAATATCTAATCTAAACCTACTCCTTTTCAGTTTACAAAACCCCACAGGGCCTTGCAGCTGCTGCCCTTCACCTCTTGTGAGATGCAGCACAGGCTCCATCCCCACTGGCAGTCAGAGGGACGGGCTGAGCTGTGGGACACAGAGCCCAGACCCACTGCGGGCTCAGCAGCCCACAGCCAGGCACGGCCACGCACCATAGACCTCGGTGGTGATGCGCCTCTGGGCGTACATGGTGAAGCCCTCGTTCAGCCAGAACTCGCCCCACGAGGCGTTGGTGACCAAGTTGCCAAACCAGCTGTGGGAGATCTCGTGGATGATGACGTCCACCAAGGAGCGGTCCCCGGCCAGCAGGCACGGCGTGACGAAGGTGAGGCAGGGGTTCTCCATGCCCCCAAAGGGGAAGGAGGGCGGCATGAACAGGATGTCATACCTGCCAGGGAAGGCTGGGCTCAGACCCCGCTCCTCCTGAAGACGGGGCTGGGGACAGAAGGAAACTCTCTCCCTGTCCCTGGGCAACCAGATCCTTCAGGAACCTTCCGGCCATACCTGCCCCAAACATAAGGTCCAAAGAGTTTCTCTCCAACCACCAGGAACTCCTCAATCACTCCATCATACTCCTTCTTGGCAGCCTCAATCAGGCAGGGCTCCGCCCAGACGCGGCTCCTGGCCAAGTGCAGAGAAGAGGAAGTTTAACCATTAGGGGACTTTCGCCTTGTTGCTTCATCAGACAGAAATTGCACGGGTTTATTCCAAAGGAAAATAAAACCCTGCTGATAAAGGCATCTAAAGAGGCCAATAGTGCAAATTGCTACAATTTCTTTCCTTGTCTGAATGTCAAAGGGTGTTTATATGGCTGCAGTGGCAGCCAAGAACTCAAGAAAGCACCAGCCTGTAAAGAAATGTGGGATCCTCCATGCACGGGGACCCACTGCCCTCATTCACATGCAGGGTGACATGAGCAGAGCCAGGGACCCTCCTGAAGGTGAGGGGACACAGCATCAAGGCTCCTTCTCACTCTCCAGTTCAAGAAGGACCCTCATCCCGTGAGCTCCCAATCTGGTGACACAGACAGGGACTGACTGTGCCATGTTTATGGTCAGTGTCTCTGCTCTCCAGAGCCCCATGGAGCAGGGAGAAGCAGGAGGTGGCTGCCACAGGAGCTTCATCCTGCAGCTCTCACAGCTCTGGAGCCCTCCTGAGCCCCTTACCTCGGGCCAACATCAGCAGACACGATGTCCCCAACAACCAGAGCGATCAGGTAGGAGGGGATTGGCTGGGACATCTTGAATACAAAGGTGTTATCCTTCTGCTTCTCCCAGCTCGTGGCACTCATCACAGCCGTGAAGCCCTCAGGGACCTGAATATGTGCATGAAACCATCCATTAGATCCACAGCATTCCCAGTGAGAGCCAGCTAAGCCAGCTGGGACGCCACAATGTCTGATGGCAAATGTGTCCCAGCCTGAGGTGCCGGGGCCGTGGGCACTGCAGGCTTTGGGGAGCAGAGCAGGAACACTCTGAGCTCCCACTCAGGATCCCAGCTGCATCCCTGCAATACTAGGATACCTGGAGCTGCCTCAGGTGCTCCTGGAGCTGCCAGGAGATAAGGAAATGCTGGAGCTACAGGTGTGGAAGGGCAAAGGATGCAGATCCCTTGGCTGCTGGCTCCCCTCCCAATTCTTGCACAACAACTCATTTTTCTTGCTCCCAAGCCAGCACAGAACCCATGGCCAATCCACCAGCCTGGGCTGAGCCCAAGGAGACTCATCCAGTGTCACCTATCCCAAAGAGAGGGCAAGCCCTGTGGTGCACAGGGAATACAGTTTCCTTGGTACAGAGCATCACACCAGAGCTCAGCAACAGCCCCATCCCACGCTCACCCTGTGGCACCAGAGGGGCTCTGCCCTGGGAGTGCAAAACAAATCAATCCTGGCATCACCAGCTGATGCCACCACATGCCATTGGCACTGGCATGGTGTCACACCATTAAGCAGTTCCCCTTGCCCATGAGAAGGCCAGCACACTGTGGCAGCCCAGTGCCAGTGTCACCACATGCCCACAGCAGACAAGGAGGGAATCTGGATTTAGTGCCATCATTGGGGATCAGCAGCTGCTCCTTCCTAGAAGTTTGGCAGCCCCAGGACTGCTGCCAGGACCCAGCATAGTCCAGCAGCACCACCCTTCTCCAGCTATTTTCCCCCAAACTCAGCTCCTCCTGCTGCAAATACCAGGAGCCCTGGGCAGAACAGCCAGGTCACCACATGCACCTGCTCCCAGGCACCAGCACTGCAACTGGGGACAGGCAGGAGCACCCTGGGCTGCTTGTCTTCACCCAAAAGGGCATATCAGAGAAAAACAGCCCAAGTACAGATGGGTGATTTCTCAGCTGGGGCCTGAGGAGGAGGGTTTGAAGCTGTGTCCCTGCTGTGATGCCCCAGTGCTTTGGTACATTCCCTGCAAGAGACCCAACAGCTCCCAACAGTTTAAGCTGGAAGTGACGATAAAGCTTATCACACCCTTGCCATGGGCAGGGACACCTTCCACTGTCTCACGTTGCTCCAAGCCCTGTCCAATGTGGCCTTGGACACTGCCAGGGCTGGGGCAGCCCCAGCTGCTCTGGGCACCCTGTGCCAGGGCCTCCCCAAGCTCATAACCAAGAATTCCTTCCCAATATCCCACCTAACCAGGCCCTCTGGCAGCGGAAAGCCATTCCCCCTTGTCCTGGCACTCCAGATCCTTGCCCAAAGTCCCTCTCCAGCTCTCTTGGAGCCCCTTTAGGCACTGAAAGGGGCTCTAAGGTCTCCCCACAGCCTTCTCTTCTGCAGGTGAACACCCCCAGCTCTCCCAGCCTGGCTCCAGAGCAGGCTCCAGTCCTTGGAGCACCTCCATGGCCTCCTTTGGACTTTCTTCCCCAGCAAACTTTGCACTCATGAAGGCTTTTGCTCCGGGTGGGTGTGAGGGAACGGCTGGGGCAGCTCCTGGGGCTCCTCTTACCTTCACGGTGGCTGAATAGGTGAACTTGACTGAGGGGGTGTCGAAGCAGGGGAAGAAGGACCTGTTGAGGACAGCCTGGCCTTGTGTGTACATGTAGGGTTTCTGCTTCCCCGCCGTCTGCTCAGGGGACAGCCAGCACACCTGGGGAGGGACCAAGACCCCAGTGAGGGGACAGCTCCACCACAGATACTCCTTGCAGAGGGAGCTGGGAAGGGGCTCCTCACTCAGAGGTGCTCTGCCCATCCCAGGCCTAGCTTCCCCTGGACCACCCTCCACGTCTATTCGGGTCTGGCAGACCCCAGTCTACACCCACTGTCCTCCCGGTCCTTGTGGACCTGGGTGTCCCACCGGGCTCGGCGTCCCTTCCATCCACCCGGTCACCCGTCGGGCTCAGTAGTTCCTCGTCCCACTCTGCTCATCCCGGGCCTGGTGTCCCCCGGTGTCCTCCCACTTCCCCCCCGGGCCCGGTGTCCTCCCGCTTCCCCCCCGGGCCCGGTGTCCCCCCGCTCACCCCGGGCCCCTCGCCCGCCTCGTAGTCGATGAGGAGGGTGAGCAGCTGCCCGGCACGGGGGGCCTGGGGCAGGGTGATGTGCAGGGCGCTGCCATAGCTGGTGAAGGGCCGGCTCTCCACGGGCAGCGCCTGCCCGAATGAGCCTCGATCCG
>JANPWX010000150.1:166803-204869 GCA_024734555.1 Trochalopteron elliotii | reverse complement strand
GCGGGAAGGGGTCGGCGGTGGCGGCGGGCACCGAGGAGAAGCCGTACCTGAAGGTGGACCCCGAGCTGGTGGTGACGGTGCTGGGCGACCTGGAGCAGCTGCTCTTCAGCCAGATGCTGGGTGAGTGCGGCCGGCGCGACTGCCGGGCTCGACATCGAGATGGGAATGGCCAGAGGTGGCAGCTGGAGGCATCTGGGCTCCTGACACTCCGTGAGGACCCGTTGGTGGCCACCTCAGTGTCTTGAAATGAAGGGAGCCTGAGGGGAAAGGAGGCATCAGCCTCGGTGTCCCCAGTCACTTAGAACCACAGAGTAGTTTGGGTTGGAAGAGACATCAAAGCTAATCCTGTTCCACTCCCTGCCATGGGCGAGGACACCTTCCACTAGCCCTGGTTGTACCCAGCCCTATCCAACCTGGCCTTGGCCACTGCCGGGGATGGGGCAGCTGCAGCTTCTCTGAACAACCTGTGCCAGATCCCTCCCACCCTCACAGGAAGAATTTCTTCCCAATGTATCATTTACCTCTGCCCTCTGTCAGTGGAAAGCCATTCCCCCTTGTTCTGTCACTCCAGGCCCTTGTCCTACAGTCCCTCTTCAGCTCTCCTGGAGCCCTTTGGGCACTGAAAGGGGCTTTAAGGTCTCCCCAGAGCTTTCTCCAGGCTGAACACCCCCAGCTCTCCCAGCTTGGCTCCAAAGCAGAGGGCCTCCAGTCGTCAGTGCATCTCCAAGGCACACTGAGGGACGGTGCTGTCAGCTGCCTCTTGCCTTGGAGGAAAGGCAGTTCCTCCTCACAAGGAGCAGTGGCAGGTGGTGGTGGAGCTTGTCCTCCCCCACGTGTCTTGTCGGCCATCCCTTGTCTCAACACCCACCAAACACGATGGAGGCTGCACAGCTGGGTGCCACAGCTGCTCCGCACCATCAGCATGGCCTGCCCTGGGGGTGACCTTGGGAAGCTGCTGGTGGAGGTGCTGTGCGAGGGGTCCGTTCTCCTGCTCCATTTTGGGCAGATCCAGAACTCCACTGCGGTCTGGGGCTCTGGCAGAGGAGGATTCTCCAAGGATGCTGCTGCAGGGTTTGCGTGAGTCCGTTTCAGACTGTGGCTGCCTGCACTTTGCTATCCCTGTGGGTTTGATCCGAGCTTGTTGTGTGCATTTTGTGCATAGTGGGTTTCCATGAGAACAGCGAGCACTGGCCCAGTGCTGGCTGTGCCCTGCACCTCAGACCCCCCTGCCCCATCGTGGGCCACAGCGTTGGGTCTCAGTACAGGTGAGCCCAGCCCTTGCCATTCTCTCATGCTGCATGCTGATCTCTAGGAGTTGTGGCTGCCTCGGCAGCCCTCTGCTTCCCGCTGACACCCTGTCTTCCCTGCATCCCAGCCAGCAGTACCTGGGATCTCAGCTGGGCAATGACTGTGGGGGCTTGTGGCTCTGAAGAGCTGTGTTTGGTGTGGCAAACTGGTGTGTGAAGATGGCAAGAGAGCCCTGCACAGCCATCATGGTGCTCGTGTGGTGCTCCAGCTGGCCAGCTGTAAAGTCCTGGTGCTTGGTGGTTGTGGGGGGGCAGCAGTACAGGCAGGACTGGTGTGTCCAGTCCCTTCAAGTTCCCTGCCTGGGACCTCTTTTTAGGGGGCCAGGAGCTTCTCTGGCGCTTGAGCTGGCTTGAGTTGCCTTGTCCTTGGTGTGTGATGAAGAGAAGGGGTAGAGATTTGCCCTGGCTGGGGCCAGGGGGAGGTGGTTTGGAGATGGGGAGCATGCTGCAGTGTGTACTGGAGTCAGCTACCTGGAAAGCTGCACTTGCTGAGTCCACTTCCCTGTGTACCCCTGGCTGCTCCAGGAGCCTTCAGGCTGTCACAGCCCCAGTTCCAGCAGGGCTCTGGCACAGCGTGCACCAGTGTGTGCTGGCACACAGGCATGGAGCCTCCCAGACCATTGCCCTTGGCCCCCAGCCATGCCCAGCCATGGGGGCAGCAGCAGTGCCCTCCTTGGCAGGGTCTGCCCTGATGCTGAGGCATCCCAGGGCTCACAAGTTGAAGGCCAGAGGGTGAGCTCAAGGCCTGGGCAGGCAGACTGTGGGGATGAGCAGGTGGGATGCAGGAGGTCAGCCTGGCTGTGGGGCCTCAGGCTGCCTCGGTGGTCCCACAGCTGGATTTACAGATGTCCATCCTCAGACCTAATGCCATGGTAGCACCAGATGCTAAGGGAACGGGGCAGGATTGCAGGAGGATTTGTCACTTATGGGACTAACAGACTGCCACTCACTGGTGTTGGGATGCCTGGGGGAATCTCAGTGTCCCCCCATGATGCTCTGCTCTTAGGTGGGAGTTTCCTCAGCATTCCCAAGAGAAATCCTTGCAGGATTGGCCCACGTGGAAGTGACTCCCAGTTTGTGGTACTCTGGAGTACTGGGGATCCAAGACAGGATCTTGTGCACACTCTGAGGAAGATCATGGCTGTGGAAGTCCCCCCAGCAACAGATTTGGTTTCTGGGGTGTTGCCAAGCCTCCACCTGCATCAGTTGGGGCTGACTTTGACCTTGGGAGGTGTTGAACGTCCCTTTGGACTGTACTCTAGCATCTGAAGACTTGGTCAGCTGGTCCATGAGGCCCAAACTCTGCCAGATGTGTCCTCTGTGTATTGCCAATAATTTTCCAAGATGTAAGGACTGCCAGGCTTCCTGCAGGGGGGATCAAGGGATGTATCTAGAGTTGGATGGGGAGAACACCTGGAGTAGACAGAGCAGGCGATTCACCATGCTGAAACTTCCCTTCCCTTCCATGGGGTTGTACTTCCCACGTTCCTGGGAGCTGTGATGTTGATTCACATCTACTTACTCTAGCCAGCTGTGACCTGACACCTACATGACAGCGTGTGTGCTGGGGATGCCACCAGGAGCCTGGGATGTGGAGAGGAAGGAGCAGTGTGACAGTGGTGCTGGCACAACCACAACTTGAGGGTGTGTAGACACACACTGAACCTCCAGACCCCTTTGCTTGCAATCCAGGCAGATGAAATCTTCGCCACTGGTGATGGTACCCCAGGAAGAGATGGGTTCCTGTGGTGGAGGTGGACCCAGAAGGAATGGGATCCCATTACAGTTGGATTCAGGAGAGTGGGCTTCACACCCTATTAGGGTTGGTGAGGAGCACCAGGAGAGAGGCTTTCTCCTGGTTGCTACAGGAGATGCTTGGGAGGGAGGGAAGGAAGGAAGGAAGGTCTCTGCTGTTTTCATCAATCCATTTTGCTCATCAACTTGAGCAGTTTGGCAATGTCTGCTGAAGGACACCCTATCCAGAGTGGCATGGAAAGACCTGCAAGCTTGGTTTGTGCTGGGAAGAGAGAGGCAGAAATTGCAGGGATTTCCAGCCTCTGCAGCTATGGTTGTCCTTGAACTGCTGGCCTGTGTTGAGAAGCCTGTGCAGCTTCTGAGCTCCTGGCCCTGCCAGCCACAGTGGCTTCCAGAGACCTTGTGTGTCTTTGGTCTCCACACCTGAATTCTCATCTCTGCCTCATACTTCTCCTGCCAGAAGCATTCCCAATCCTCTCTTGGCCAATAATATGGTTTATTCAGTAATGGCCAAATGTTACCTCGCATTCAGTCACTGCCTCATCTGTTTGATGGCACTGAAGCCTTTGTAGCTGAACCACGTTTAAAGAGCAGCCTGCGCAAGCCGGGAGAGGTCACCGGCACGCAGCAACCACATGTGCTTTGTAGAGGCTATTTCCATCATCCAAATTATACATTGTGCATCAACCAAAGACTGAGGCTTCTCATCAAAGCTGGCTGGCAGCTGGGGTTGCTAATTATGCCAGTGCCCAACCACAGGATGAAGGGGATGGAGGGCACGTGGCCAGCGTGGTGGAAGAGCTGGTTGTGCAGAGCTCACCATGCCCATGTCTGTGTGTGATGGACAGGGCTGTGCAGGTGCAAGGGCTTTTTTGTACGGGCTGTGCTTGTGCCTGGCGTGATGGTTGCACTTACCTAGAGCTCCCCAGAGCACCTCCTAGATCCTGCAGCTGCTTTCTGCGGCCATTTCCTTGTCCATCTCTTGCTGGATGTGGTGCCTCTTAAGTTGCTGCTAATTCACATCAACAAATAAGTGGTCAGTGTTGTGTGGGCCAGAACCCAGCAAACACACGTGAGATCCCAGTGGAGATGGTGTTCCCTGAAATGCTCTCTGCAAGAGTCTGCAGCCCTGCCAAGCTCTTCAGTTGCAGCTATAACCCATCTCAGTCCTGCAGCCCTCGGGTGGGCCATGGGGTTGGTAGCCTCGTGGTGCCAACACGCAGGCAGGGCAGAGCCCGGCTGTGCTCAGGCTGCCACTGGGTGGGCAGTGGGTGCCAGCAGCCCCTCAGTGGTGGGGAGGAGAGCCAAGGGCTGGAATGGGCTCCGTAACAGGCGGGAGCTGCATGTTGCATCTGACTCTGGTTTAAAAAATAAAGCACAGTGCAGAAAAGATTGGCATCTGACATGTCCCGTGGAAGGACATTTCTGACCCTAGTCGAGATGAGAACCAAGTTACTCCCTTCTGTGTGCCATCCTTGCTGGGAAACACATGGTGTGGGATCAAAGAAGCACTTCTACCCCATGGCATTCCTCCCTCTGCCCCATGTTGTTCCTACCAGTTTAATTAAGCACTAATGTGTCCATGGCAGCACTGGGCAGCAGTAGCCAGGCTCCCTGGCAGGAGACCATGAGGAGGTCAGAGACCAAATAACTCTTCACAGTGATGAGAGCAGGTTATTGCCTCGTAAAGTGCTGTGGCTGTCCTGATACCACTAATGCTATTCCTCTCTTAAGGTCCCTGTGTGACAGCATCTGTGTGACGAGGTCATTGGGATGGGGATTTATTTCCTTTTGCCTAAAGAGCTGGACTCCTGCCTTTGGGGTAATAGTGAGGAGAAAGGGGAGTGGTACACAGTTGTGTTGCTGCTTCCAGCCTGCTCTCACGAGCTGACAACAAGTAGTAGATGTCTGCTTTCTCCAGGTGAGATGGCTACAGCAACTGGGGAGAAGATCTGGAAATGGGATCCAAGGGCCTCAGAGGTTCTGCTGAAGCTGTTTGGGATGTGCCCTGTTCCCAGGGATTATGGCAGTGTGGAAAAAGGGCTGAGAAAGAAATAAATCCAGATGTCTTTCAAAATTTCCCATGGAAAGGTAGCAGAGCAAACATTTGAAAGCAAACATATTTGGGGGTGCACTGCTGAAACAAAATTCTCCCCAGAGAGCCTGAAAATCCCTATTCAAATGGGACTTTCCCAGTGACTGCCTGTATCTTGCCCCCAGATCCAACATGTCTAAAAAGAAAATATGCAAATGAGTAGAAAATTATGGAAATTTTGGAAGTGTTATTTAGGATCTGCTGATGGGATGTGACCACAGTGGGACCTGGGTGATGCCCCCTCAAGGCTTTACAGTCCCATGGGTGTGACTGCTGAGGGCTGCTGGGATGGACCCAGCCCACCCATGGCTCCTGCCAGGTCCTGGTGCCTTGTGAGCAGCATGCTTCCCTGTGGGTGGCACTCAGGGAATCATTGGCAGTTCTGTGTCCTTCTAGAGAGCATCTTCCACATGCCCCTGTTCCCAGCTTTGTGTATTTGGCTTCCTGTGCTGTGGCATGTGTCTCTGTGCCCGCAGCACTCCCTTGTCACAAGTTCCCCCACCATCAATCGCCCTGTTTTGTCTGTTTAGGTTCCCAGCTCTTTGTCTTCCTGTGCAGCTTCTCATGGTGCCAGGCAACAATGTCCCTGGTCCCTTCTACCTGCAGACCCCCCGGCCCACTCTCACTTGAGCATCTGAGGACACTTGGCTGGTGCTTGTCCCCATTGCATGGGGGAAGATTTGTTCCAGCTCAGCACAGAATCAGAGCCTGCACCCTCTGAGGTCTGTAACCTGTGAGTGATGCCAGCCTCCAGTGCCAGTCCATTTGCCATGGCCAGCATGTGCCTCCTGGCCTCCCTGGCTCAGCTGCAGGTGTGACTGGGAAGTTTGCTGTAGGTCTGCAGTCTTGGGATCAAGATTGCCTGGCTGTGTGGTGTCAGGTGGACCCACTGGCACATCCTCTGAATCAGTCACTTGTCTGGTCCAGAGTGTCTTTCGTGGCACTGCTGTGCTTGTGGCTTTTGGTGCCCTGCATTTGCAGTCAGTGTCCTGGAGTAATGTGCATGTGTGGTGTTCCTGGTTCTGGTGACAGTGGTGTCCTAGGCTTGTGTGTGTGCAGTGTTCCTGGTACTGGTGGCAGTGGTTAAACTGCTGAGCCTGGATCCACTCCCTGGGTGGAGTGGGGATGGCTCCATCCCTCTGTGGTATCTGAGTCCTCTCTCCAGGCTTCGCACCTTGGCTGTGTCTCCTGCAGGGCTGTGGGGACACAGGAGATCAGACACGGTGCTGTTCTGCCATATCCCCCACCCTGCAAAGTCACGTCCTCCTCCAGACACACAGAGCAGCTCTCCCGGGGGAGCCGGGGAAGGGGTTGCCAGTTCTCTGGCTGGAAAGCAATGAGCTTGGGAGGGTAGAGGACGTGTGAGGCTTGGAGCTCGGCTGGGAGGCTCAGTGTTGCCTCGTGGTGGGGTGGAGGGGCAAAAGGGAGAGCAGAGCTTGCCCACGCTGCTGCATTGCAGCTCGGAGCAGGGAGCTGAGCGGGAGGGGAGCTGGGAAGGCAGGGATGCTGCAGCCGTGAAGCTGGGAAGTCAGGGGATGCTGCATTGCAGAGCTGAGATTAGAAGCTGTGCAAATGGAGATGTGCTTGTGTCAGGGTGGGTGTGACACTGAGGAGTGGTGCCCAGTGCCCACCGATTTGCTGGTCCTTCCTCTAATCCAGTTCTTCCACATTTTGTTTCGCGCCAGCATTTCTCTCGTTCCTTGCGCTGGTATTTGTCGTGTTCAATTGAGGGCACAATGTATTTTTTATTAATTCAGGAGGAGGACTGAGATTCATCTGCCACTGAAGGACCTGCTGGAATCCACGTAGGGAAGCTGAGCAGAAGCTCAGCACGTTTGGGCAGGACATTTTCCTTGCTCCTGGGAGCAGCCATGGATTGGGGAGGTGGCTCCAGAGTCTTGTGGCGCTGGCACAGCATGGCATGTGAGCTGCCTGGAAGGGGGACCTGAGCAGACCTTGGGCACACACGTGCCCCCATGCTGCCCAGTGAAATGCAGGTGTGTCCTGCAGCTAGACATGTGCCTCCACCTCTGTGAACGTGAGAGCATGCCAACATGTTGGGAGTACCAGGATTTTCCATCTGGTGTAGTTATCAGTGATTCTTAATAACTCCACGTTGCTCTGGTGTTGTGTCAGCCTTGTTGTCTCTCTTCTTAGCTGTTCTGCTCATCCGGAGGTGGGCACTTTGCAGTCCTCCTCTGCACCTATGAGCATCTGGTCTCATGCATCCCCCTGAAATTACAGAAAGATTTTATGGCAAATCCAGAAATTAGCATCTGAAGATGTAAAGACAGGGTTGCTCTGCCTTCCCCTCAGGCTGGATCTTGCCCAGTGGGTAGGGAGGGGATGGTGAGCTGGCTAGGAGGGACCCAGGAGGTGCCTTTCAATGGGGAGCTGAAATTGAGGGTTTGAGCTGCGCTGACGAGGCCACGGTTCCCTCGGCAGGTTGTGAGCCTGACTCTCAGCCACAGGTGATGCAGGGAGGGCTGGGCTCTGGGCCAGCTCCTTGGCTCACCAGCCGGTTGTGGCTTTGCCTGTGGGATTGCAGCCTCTCTTGCTTGGTGAGCTTTAAGGATGGCTCATTGTTGAAGCTGCTGGAGGTTCTGGTTGTCTTCATGTAACCCAGGAAAACGGGCAGAGCTGTGCTGTGGGTGCTGCAGCCTGTGCTGTGTGAGCTGGAGGGGAAATTATATAACCATAGAATGGTTTGGGGTAAACCGTTAAAGATAATCTTGTTCCAATCCCTGCCATGGGCCAGGACACCTTCCACTAGCCCAGGTTGCTCCAAGTCCTGTTGAAAGGGATGTTGAACATTTCTAGGGATGGGGCAGCCACAGCTTCTCTGGGCAATCTGTGCCAGGACCTCACCACTTTTACAGGGGAGAATTTCTTCCTAATCTCTAGTCTAAATCTGTTCCATTCAATTTAAAGCTGTTCCCCCTAACTGCAGCATGGCAGATGTGTAGTGCCATACCTTTAGCATTGGAGAAAAGTAGAACCACCTTTATTTCTCATGCCAGTCCTGCTGGCTGCCAGGCTGCATGCTTGGTGTCTGGGGGAGCTGCGTGTCCCACCTCTGTGCGTCTTCTGCAGGGTTGTGTCATCAAGAGTGACAGGCAGTGATACCCTGCAACCAGATAAGCTTGTTCAAGAGCCCCCAGTCGTGGCCAAACCTAGCCCTTACTGGTTCTGTTGGGAGCCCAGACTGCCTAAAGGGTCTGCTTTTTCATGGGCCTCAAGCATCCCTGGCACTGGCTCTGCCCCAGCCTGGCTCTCCCAATTCCACGAGCTGGCTTGAAGCACGTTCTGAGAGCTGCGGTGCAGGTACAACTCTGTTGCTGGCTATTTATAGCATGTGAGCTTTCAGCATTGCTGTGCACTGAGAATAACTCACTGAGGAGACACTTCTCAAAATCACACATTCGTCGCCCATGCGCAGCATCATCGTCTCAGCTTCCCACATGTCAGCCTGGGGTCTGTCTTGGTCCTGTGCCAGCTCGGTTTGACACTGAAATGGGTTTACCCCAGTGTTTTTTCTGGCCTGGAGATTCAGCTGGTTAATCATGGCAGGGCTTTGTGGCCCAGTCCTTGTCAGGACATCATCAACTTTTACAGGAAGTGTGGTGGGGAGCAGTTTGGGCTCTGTAAAACCCACCTCACAGAGAGCAGCCCTTTCATGGGCCAGCATGTGAGATGCAGGCACTGGCAGGGAGGGCTATGCATGGGGGAGCACAGGAACCTGCTCTTCAGGCTGGAACCTGTGATGATGAAACTCATCAACTGAACGAACCCCTCAGGCTGCAAGTGTTAGGCCTGCCGGGGTATTTCCAGTTCACTTTATCTCTGGCCTGGCATTATATTTCCAAGCTGATGCAAACAAGTGGAAGAATAGATAGCAGCTAATTCACATTGATCGCTGTGATGCTGGAGCTCCCCGAGGTGAGCTGGGGCTGGCAGGAAATGTGCTGTGGGCCATTCGATGGGGCCAGCACATCCCTCCCTGGCTGTTTCCCGGTGTGGTGCCACAGGGGACACGTCAGCCTCGTGAAAGCTTGCTCCCACATCCCAAGGTTTCTCCCAGCTTTGGTGGCTCAGAGGCCTGAGGCAGCATTGCCAGGGTGGGTACAGAGTCATGGGTTAACCTGACAGTGGTGAAATCAGGTAAGGCAGGGTTGTTTTGGCAGGCTCCAAGGTAGGAGCACTGCTTTGTGGGAGGGGAGACAACAGAGTTCCCCTCATCTTAAAAGCAGGAGGAAAGGCATTTGACAGATTCTGTCTGGAACCTGGGACTGTTCAGCTCTGCCAGGGCAGGACCAATGTGGAGCCAAGCATGTTGGGGCCACCTTCAGCCTCCAGACCTTCGCTGCACCAAGGGAGTGACAAGGAGATGGCTCCAAACTCCCACCAGGCAGTGCAGAAGCAAGGGAAATAATGAGGTTCAGCTTCCTTCCATCCCAGCAGGCAGGACGGACAGATGATGTCCTGCAAACTTCTGCAGCCCTGAATCCAGAGGACCATGTGCTGAATCCTGAGAAGCTGGGCTCACACTGCATCCAAGTTGTGCAGGGCTTGAGGTTTCTGCAGACTGAAGAATGAGAGTAAATTGAGTCTGTCTTCGTTGGTGCTTGCCATGGGGCTTTCTGTCCTGCTGGATCAGGGCAGGGCAGCACTGCTGGAGGGAAACAACTGTGGGGAGTCAATGGGGACAGCCCAGGGGCTTTTCTCTGGGGCTGCCCCATCCAGTGGGCATGATGAATGGTTGCTGCCCTGCACTCCTGCCTCTCCCGGACCCCAGGTTCATTTAAAAATGTAACAAAAGCCCATCCAGGGAATTGCAGTCACCCTGGACAGGCCATGCATTGCACCTCGGGTGGGCAATGAAGAGAGGCCCTGGGGCAGAAGTGCCTGTTGGCTCTTGGTAGTGGTGATTTCTCTTCCAAATAATGTGTATATAGACTCAGTGGGGTTAAATCCGTCGTGGCCTGGTGTGATTGCTGGCTAAGGGGAAGTACTAGCATTTGCCTGACTCCCAGCAGGCCTGAGTCTTCTCTGCCCCGGGCTGTATGTAGCCTGGAGCTCACAGCTCATCAGTGCAAGGTCCTTTGGCAAATTCCATTTTGATGTCTCACTCAGGGTGGTTTGAGGCTGGATTTACCACTGTCTGGACCTCCTGTCTCCCACTGTCGGGTGGTTGTATGCATCAAAAGCTGGCTGCATCCTGATCCTGTGGGGAGGAGCAGTGCCCAGAAGCTACCCCAGGCCTCCTGCTCCTCAGCCCTGTGCCAGCAGTGCCATGGGCATGGCTGGGATGGGGCAGTGAGGGGCCCTGCCCTAAGTGGTCCCTCACCTTTCTCCCCAGGGCTCTGCCCTGTGCCCCAGCACTCCAGCCTGAGTACAGCAGCCATTTGGGGACTGATTTACCAGCAGACCGTGATCCTCCCTCCTAACAGGCTGGATCATCTGGAGGAGGGCAGACACTTCAGCAGCAGCACCTCCAGCCATCTCATTTCCATTTCCCTGAGCCCTTTTAGCTGTGCTTTTGCTGTGCTGCGCCAAACAGCGTCCCGGGACTGCTGAAGCACTAATATCCATCATCTGGCCACGGTCTGTAGAGCACTCAGAAATTTGGTGCTATTTTCAGTGAAGTTTTCCAAGTTGAGCTTATTGGCTCATGGGCATCTGCTCCCAGATGGAGAACATGTGGCTGATTCCGGTGCGGGGAGGGGAACGGCCCCACTCATAAAGCAGCAGGGGGGATGAGTGAGGGAATCTCATCCTGGAGCCTGTGAGATACTTTCAGGACTGTGCAGAGTGGGGCCTGGAGGTTGGGCTTTTAAAGCTGCTCCTCTGAAAGCAGAATCTGCAGTGAGAGGTCACTTGTCAAATATTATGGTGGGGGAGGTACAGTAACCTGGAGTCAGGATTCGATCTCAGTTCAGCTGCTGTTTGCACCGCTGGGCACTTCCCACCCTGCTCACTTTCAAAAGTGAACAGCAGGTACTTGGCAAACAGTCACTGTGCTAAAATGGTGAAACTCTGGTGGTTCCTGCAAACCTCCCTGCGTGGAACTGAGAAATGAGCACTGGCTAAATGTAATGGCACATGAACCCTGAGCTCCAAATCAAAACTAAATTTACAAAGCAGCTTTTCCTGCCTCACATTCCCAGGTGGAGTGTGGTAATGCGTTTCCAAGCCCAGCTGCTCTGTGCTGCAGTGGTGATCAGTGGGGCAAAGCCGTGCTCTCTTCCCTCTGCTCCCCAGTTTGTCCGTTGCTGCCTTCCAGGGGCAGAGGTGTGGGTTTGTTTTGGGGCTGAGATTCTCATTCCCTTTGTGGAAATAAAGCAAATTGTGTTTGGTTGACATTCTCTATAGCTTCAAAGTCAAATAAAATCTGGGTTGCCAGCTTCTTTTTGTCTTTCAGAAGATGTCTGTTTTCCATCCCAAACCTTCCATGTTTTGCAGCTCAATAGCACATCCCAGACAATGGCTTTAGAAATCAGACGCCTGCATTTTGGACCCACAATGCTGAGGCAACGCCAAGTGGTGCATGGGGTGCCAGAATTTGTGCACATGGGGAGAGAGAAGGAGGAGGACAAAAAGCTTGCCCTGATGGGATGTTTCCACAGAGATCATGGTAATGATCTTCCATTTCTATACAGCTTTTCATCCGCTGGCAGGGTGTGCTCACTCGTAAGCCGATGCTACACACATCCTGTGTGGAGAGTGCAGCAGCTGTCCTCAAAAATCATGTTGTAAGAGGGAAGTTCTGGAACAGGAGAGTGGGATCTACCTAGGGTGAGACTGCAGGGATGCTCGGGGATGCAGGAAGGGATATTAGGAAGAAATACATTACTGTAAGTGTGGTCAGGCCCTGGCACAGGTTGCCTAGAAAAGCTGTAGCTGTGCCATCCCTGGAAGTGTTTAGGGCTGGGGTTCATAGGGCTTGGAGAAACCTGATCTGGTAGAAGGTGTTAGATCGAGATGATCTTTAAGGTCGCTTCCAACCCAAACTGTTCTGTGGTGATTCTGTGTCCCTGCACCACTGGGTGTGGGAGTGACCTTGCTGCTGTGTAAGCATCAGCTTAGTCCTTCCTCAACTCAGCATTGCCTGTGTGTGCCTCACATCAGCCAGTGTCCAGCTCGGAGCCCTGCCATGGCCAGACACGAGCTGGCACTTGTCTTTCTGGAGTAAGAGCCCTGTCATGAGCTGGGAGCAGCAGTCAGGGTTTACAGTCAGTGCTGGAGCAGGCTGCATCCCACACCGACACACAGGGTTGTTTTCCTGCCTCATCCATCCCTTTTTCCCCTGGTTGCCATGCTAGAGGAGCTGTTAGGCCATGGAGGATCACAGAACTCTGAGGAGGGTCAGAGAGGCCACATCCACTGCCAGAGCATGCAGGAGGTTGGTTAATATACAATATTCCCTTGTCCTTCTGAGTGCCTCTCGCTTTCCAAGAGCAGAGAGGTGAGTCTGGAGTTCTTTTCCCCTGTGCTGAGATGGGTTTGCAAAAGCTACAGTTTCTTCTGCCTTTTTTTTTTTTCCTCTTTTCCTGCCCCAGCATTTTTCCCTGGCCTGATGAATTTTTAAACAAAAACATGGTGAGGAGAGAACAGGAGAGAGGGGAGAAAACCCAGGAGAGGACATGAGGAAGAAAACTGTTTTCCAAATCAGAGTGATTGCAAATGGAAATGAAAGTTTAGGTTGTGTTTTTGATTTGAAAGTTCCAACTAATTTTAAGTCACTTTACTGACAGGAGAAAATACCTTTCCTAATACTCTTTTTAATAAACTCCAGTTTTACAAGCAGAAGTAGTAGTAGTTGGTTGAAAAATACCATGGAATTATGGAAGTAAAAGGCAGCTGCTGTGCTCTGTAATTCCCCCTGGCTGTGCTGGGGGTCAGTGCTCCCTGAAGGTGGGGGACTGAGGCTGGAGGAGTGGGTGGGATTGATGCCCCTGCAGATGCCTCTGGGTGCTTGTCAGAGCAAGGAGGATTTTAGGGTTGATCACTTGCACATGGTCACTTCACACAGGGACAGAATGTGAACATATGTGATTCCTTGCCTGTTGGTGCAGGGCAGTGAGCAGATATGGGACTTTGGGTGCAATGGGTCAGAATTTGGCCCAAATTGGAGCCTTCCAGCTGGAGAACTGGCTGGTTAGTGCTGGAGAAAGTGGAAGGAGGCAAGAGGGAGCACAAGGATGGACAGGAGAGGTGGAGGTAGGAGGGATAGTTGGCTCATCAAGCTAAGCATCACCAGGGAGCCCAAATCCCATCACCAGGAGGGCTTGTTCTGCTCCATCAGCCAAACTCTGACCTGCAAAAGTCATCTGGAGAGTTTGAATCGCTGATGAAGTTGTGAGATGTCATGGACACCTTTTTGTGCCATGCCTTGCCCCTCCAGAAATGTTCCTCCACTCTGTCCTGCTGATGCCAAGGCCAGAGCTGAGCATTGTGGCTGGCCACTCTTGCTGCCATCCATCAGGCCGGGCTGGTTTCTCACAACTGTCACCTTGGCAGGTCGATTGAGTGTTGTTGGAAAACCAGCTTGTTGCTGGAAATCCATTGCCGTCACACTGTGCAGAGCAGAGAGGGCTCCTTGCAGATCTCATTGTATTTCAGGCTGGAAAAGAAAAAGAAACATTTTATGGTAATTTTTTCAATGACTTTCCAATTTTTTTTTCTTGGTAAGCTGTCTGCAATTACTTACAGTGTTCCTGAAGGGATTAATTACTCACTGGAGCTCATTGTGCGTATTTGATATTCTGAACTGTTGGATGTGATGTCTGCCTTGGATCGAGTGAGGGGTCACGTGGCATTTCTTTTTCCATCCTTTTCCCCTATTCTGTTCTATCTGTCAGGCTCCTGGTGTGAACACTCCCCGTTGCCGCTGCGGTGGGTGCTCGGTCAGCACTCCGCACGTGATCCTGATTTCCCTGCTCTGCACTCCTTTTTTCAAGGGAGTGTAGCCAGAATAAGACAAATTGCTTCCTTGTTTGAGTGACTTTTGGCTGATGCTTTCCCCCCAAGCTGTAGTGTTGGCTCGGCTTCTCTTGCAGCAGTGGTGACTCTGGGCTGTGCATCGTCAGTGCTTGGACAGGCCCCTGAAGCAAATGTGGGGAGAAGAGCTCAAAGCACATTGCAGAGCTGCTTCCCACGGTGAAAAGGGCTTGTGCTGTGCAGGCAGCCATTGCATGGAGCTGAGATGTCTTAGGGGAGATAAATCCCAGCTGTAGTGCTGCCAGGGATCCCTCTGCGCCATCCTTGAAGTGTGGCATTCCCAGAGGGTCTGCCTGTGGGACAGTGTGTGCTGGCACTTTGACAGCTCAGGGAATGGCATTGTCTGGAGCTTGGCTGGGGATCCCAGCTGTCCAAGCTGGGGATGTAACTCCGTGTGGTCTAGGCATTCTTAAAGGGGTCCTGCAGCCTGCAGGGGCTTGGGCTTGTTGATGTGTGGCGTCCAGAGGTGAGTGGCTACTCTCCCTCCACTGTGCCCGGAGACTCGTGGCCACTGTCATCACATGTCACTCAGCCCTTGGTGTTGGTAGGTGCATAGTGAGGGCAGCCACAGGAGATGGAACATGGTGGAGAGTCCAGAGGCTCCACTGAAATCCCTCTGATTGGCAGTGGTGCCTGTTCTGGAGCATTTTCTACCCGGTCCATCCCAGGTACTGCCAGGCCTCCAGTAAAATTTGGAGTTGTAGGTGGAACAGCAGCTCTTTGCATAGAATAGTAGAGTGTGTCAGCATCCCTTCACTCACTGTAACGCAGGTGGTGGATTGGAAGTAAAGAACACTTCTCCATGTGGGCCCCTAGCCCCTGGGGCACATGAGTAGGGTCTGAGTAGTGGCTCCCACAGAGCTTTCTGGTCCCAAGCATGCCCTTCCCTCCTGACACAAATAGATTTCCTGAAGGAGATAGGACCTTCCTTCTCTGCAAATCACCTTTAGTGGGAAAAACACAACTGCTGCTTAAGGAAACCTTTCCCTGGTGGTGGGGACTCTGAGTGCACTGTGAGAGGGGGAGCAGGTCTGGAAGCAGTTGGAGAATGGTGTGGGCCGGCACCCAGGAATGGGGAACCGTCAGTGCTAAGAATACACAGTTTATCTGCATCCCTCCCTCTGTGAAGGGTGCTCGAGGCACTGTGCAGCAATTAACACAAGTTTTTAATAACACTGCTGGCAGATTGGCAGTGCAGCCTTTGGAACTGGTGTCGAATTTGGCTGAGTATGGATGCGGGAGGCTGGTGCTGCTGAGCTCCCCAGCACACACCCAGCATGTCCCTGGCACAGGGATGTGAGGCACTGCTGTGAGGCAGCAGGATGGAGTCCTGGGTGCTGGGTGTAGAGCCCCAGGATGGGGAGAAATGTGGAGCTGGTGTTGTTCCTGGCTCCAGTGGGTTAGGTATCTTTCCCTGGGAAGTTTGGAGGAGCAGGTAACAAGGCCAGCAGAGGTAATGGCAGTATTGGTGGGTAGGGGAACAAGTTGAGGGCTGTGGCAGGGCATGATATTCTGTACCCCTCATTGCAGTGAGGGTGGCCCTGGGTAGCTGGCACAGCTGATCAAGATCACCCCATGCTCTCCACTGAGTTAGCAGGATGCCTCATCCCACTTTTGGGCAGGGGCCATGGGAGACCCGAGGAATGCAGGTCATTGTGTTGCTGTCAGAGCCATGGCACACTCTTCAAGCAAACCTCCTACCACTCACCATGCGCAGCTCCGTCTTTGGGAGGGCATGGGGGGTTTGCTTTGGGTGAACATTACCTGGGCAGCTGATGCTGCAGACTGAAGGGACACCAAAATCTGTGATATGCGTGTTGGTCTTCAGCCCTGCCCGGGCTGCTGTTGCAGATGCTGCCATGATTTTCAGGGTGAACCTTGCTCAGTGTCTGGTAGGACCAGCAGCCCTAGGCACCCCAGCAGTTCTCACCCACCCCGCTGCCAGGGGACCACAGGTGCAGGGAGAGCCTGGGCCTTGCGGGATCCTGGTGATCATATGTGCAGCAGACTTGTTTCCGGCTCCCCGCAGGCTGCTGCTCCTGGTGCCAGAGTGAATTTGGCACCTGGCCCTCCTGCGAGGCTGGGAAGGGGGAGAAGAAAGGCCAAGCCCTCCTCGCCACAGGCAGGAGATTCAATTCTCCCTGGGCATGCACAAAGACCGTTTATCTCCGGAGCAAAGCCCTGGTAATCACGGAGCAGAGCGTGAAGGGCTGATTAGGGGCTGTTCGAGGAGGGGCGCTGGGGTCGCGTGCAGGCACTTCCCTTCCCATTTCCAGGGCTTTCCATGGTAATGGCTCCTATTCTCCTCTGTTGTTAGGACGTCACTCACATGCAGCTCCAAAGACATCTGTCAAAACACGTCTCCCTCTGTCCTTGGCGCTCCCGGGGAAGAGGGATCCGTTGGCCCCGTAATGAGCCTGACATCAATTAATCATCAGCCTTAAAAATTAGCATTGTGGCGTACATGTTGGAGGAAAACGATTCCCCAGATGGAATCAGAAATAGCCTGTGTTATCTCCCTCCTCCCCCTGGACCGTGGCAACAATAGATCCACTAACGAACCTGGAACTTGTTAAGCTGGGTTTGCCCCCCGAGGTGCTCTGCCTCCTGCCCAGTCTCTTCTCTCAGCAGGCTCTTGGGGGACCCTCTCGTGCAAGGGCTGATGAGCTACCCTGGGGGCCGTGCTGTCAGCTGGACCCTCATGGTGCACATCCCTCAGGCTTTGCAGGGAGCCCAGGGTGTGCTTGCAATGCTGAACCCCTTTCCTGAAGCTGAGCGTTTGGAGGGGAACAGCTGTTCCAGGATCTCCTTCTTCTGGAGTGAAGGATGCTCATCCCTGGGTGGTGCTGCTGGGCCGAGATGGGGTTCAGCTGCTGCCTCGAGGACATGTCCCACTCTGGGAGAGCTGGCCCTTGTCCCTCTCCAGAGTGACAGCTCTGAGGACTGCTGGTGTCCACAGCTTAGTGAGGGCCAGCTCCAATATTCAGGGGCTCGGCAGTGGGCTGGAGGTTTCCAGAGACACTCTGTCTGGGGAGTGACTGAGGTACCTTCTCTGGAGGCTCATGATGAGCTGCTCTTTGTGCCTGTGCCATGCTGGGATTTTCCATGCTCAGAGCTGCTCTTCCTTGTGTCTGAGCTGTAACCCCAGAGACCAGCTCTGCTGCCTGTAGCTGCCTGCCACTCTGGTTGCCCATGCCGGGTACTTGGGAGATGAAGAGCCCTCTCACCAGCCGTGTTTTGGGTCCATTTGGGTGGCTCTGATCTCTCAGTGTGAAGCAGCTCCACAGGCTGCCAGGGAAGCTGGGGAGGACATTTTGCATTCCTGTTGGAGACACATGAGGACTCTGGCTGATCTGGTGATGGACAGACAGCCCAAGTGTCTACCAGAGCCCAGCTGAGGCCAGAGAGAATTGTGTTTGCAACGCATTGCTCTGCACAAAGCTCTCAGTCACAAGGCAAGGGGGACAAAAGGCTCCCTGTTCGCTCCGTCCCAGTGGGTGCAATTCCAACAGTTAAAAAGCAAATGTGAGTTGTTTGTCTCTGTGAATATAAAGCTTCCCCAAGCATGGCCGTATTCTGGCTGGGAATGGGAAATTTGGCTCTGCTAATGACTGACTGTTCTCCTGCAGAACAGAGCCAACTTGAGCCAAGAGCTGCCCGGCCGGGCCCTTCTCTGCCGGCCCTGGTGCAGGGATGTGGGCTGGGGAGGGGAGAGGCTCTGGGGACTGATAAATGTCCTTTCAGCCAGGCCTGGGCACCCAGCAAGGAGCAGCAGGGATGGATAGGTGTGGGGACCTTGGCCTCTTGTACGCAGGAGTGACTGCCACCTGTGAGCACCCTGCCAGTGCCTGGGACCTTCTCCTGTGCCCAAGGGATTCATTATTATCAACAGGGAGCCCCAGGTGGGGGGACATCAGATCTGCTGATTTGGGGCATCTGACTGAGTCCAAGGGCAACTGTCACAGGGGCATGGAGTGAGGGTGGATCTGGGAGGAATGACTGAATCATGTGCTGCACCTGGGCTTGGGGTATGGACACATCCACCACCTCCGTGGATGATCCCCAGCAGTGATGGGGCTGTTGAGATGGCATTGGTGCTATTGAAGAACATGCCCTGTGTCTGCCTGCCTGTGGCTGCCCTGGGGGCCTGTGGTG
This sequence comes from Trochalopteron elliotii, assembly GCA_024734555.1. Taxonomy (NCBI): domain Eukaryota; kingdom Metazoa; phylum Chordata; class Aves; order Passeriformes; family Leiothrichidae; genus Trochalopteron; species Trochalopteron elliotii. The sequence goes on along the minus strand of JANPWX010000150.1, from coordinate 186,557 downwards.
CTTTACCTCTGTGTCTGTGACACAGCCAAGCCAAGCCATGCTGAGTACAGCCCATGGGCATCTCCTCCTCCCTAGCTGCTCCTGCATTTGCCCCATCCTCCCCTCGGCTCTCTGGATCACAGGGCCTTTGGAGAAGGGCTGTACGCAGTGAAGGAGGGTCATTATGGGCTTAGGACATGGCTGTGACCTGCATAGGCCCTGTGCCCTCCCTTCCCTGCAGGGAACCCAGACTGATCCTTGATACGCTGTCAGCAGTGGGTGCAGGATTCCCCTTGCACCCACATCCCCCCTCCTCCACCAGGCAAAGCTTGGAGCGAGAGCTGGCGACGTCCCCATATGCAGGGCACATCTGGAGGGCACCAAAGCAGTTAAGTGAAGGGCTGATTTGTGCTATAGAAACCCGCAGTTCCTTCCTTTGATCCTCTGAATCAGCCCATTGCCTTCCTCATATAAAGACCCATTTATCTCTGCTCTTCCCAGTAAGTTTGAAGGCGGTCGCAGCTCGTGGCTCCTCAACAGCAGCGAGGAGCCCGGCTTTCTCTTCCGCTGAAGCAGAATCAGGTGAAATCTCTATGGCAACTGGCAGATGACAGGGAGTCTTGTTGCCTTGGAAATGAGGCAAGGCAAAAAAAAAAAAAAAAAAAAAAACCCACCCAAAAAGAGCCATCTGGAATTTTGAATTTCCACAATGTCCAACCTGCGTCTGGTGATGCGTGGGGAGTGTGAACCCGCTGCTGCCGGCTGCTCCAGGGCCTCTGTGCTGGGGCCTGCCTGTGCTATTCTGCCTCACCCTGGGGAATTAGGGCTTTTTTCCATTTCTTCCCCACTTTTTGGCTTTTTTTGCATAGGGTCTACAGCATTGCCCTGACCATCTGCTGGGCTGTGGGAGAGGTGTTGTGTCTGAGGTGTTTGGAGTGCTGAAACCAGGCTGGACACAGCTGTGCCATGTTGGGGGCCAGCATGGCGGTGGCACACCTTGGTAATGCAGAACCGTGAGGAGAATGGCACGTTCCAGGGCAAACTGAGGCATGGAGTGCTGCATGACCAGTCTGACCCTCCTCTGTCAGCTTAGCACAAACCCCAGGTGCAGTGACCACTGGTGACACTGTCGTCGTGTGCCCAAGGCCTTGGGGCTGTCAGCAGGGAGTTAGTGTCACCATGTGTGACTGCCACTGTGTGTGCCGGTGGCCAGAGGCTCGGGGCACCACTTGGAGCGTGGATTTGGCCTGTTGACCTACCATCCCCCTCCTTCCCAAGCTGCACAGGTGTTTCTATAGATTATTTTGGAGACCTCTGGTGCTGGGGACAGGGGTGTAGGGGTGCTGGGGACAGGGGTGTAGGGGTGCTGAGATGCTCCCAGCTCCTCTGATGCTTTCAGAAGCAGCTTTGGAGGCAGGTGTGGCTCTGGGATGTGCAGTGCCTGGTGCAGGAGCAGGATCTGTCCCAACGCAGGGGATTTTGGGCTCCCCTGGCTCATCAGCACAGAGGGGCAGAGAGCAGCGCAGAGATGGAATGCCTGGACATGGAGCAGCTAGAGCCTCTGGATCTGGACAAGGAACTGTGGTTTGGATGTGCAGGTGGGGTGGTTTGGGGCCAAGCACAGCATCCATTGAAAGAATAACCCACAGATGGGCTGGAGGCCCAGTCTGGATCTCTCCAGCGGGTTCACTTGGAAACTTGTGTATGGGAGAGACCCAATTAAGTAGATTTATGGCTGCTCTAGCCTGAGAAAGTCTGAATCCCTTTTAAAAGCTTGGCTCACTGGAGCCAGACGGGGTCCAGGCTCCAGGTCTCTCAGCCCTGCCCTTGTTACAAGCAGTGATTCGCAAGGCTTAGCAGCCACGATCGCCCCTGAAGTGCTGATTCGGCTCAAGTCCCAGCCTGTCACTGCTGCATGGCTGCTTATTGTCTGCTCTCACCTGCCAGCCGGGAGATGGTGGTCCCTTCCCCCAGCATGGGGCTGCCCCAGCCTGCACTGGTGGCTGTGGTGGGGATGGTGGTAGTGATGGGAATGGTGTGGGGAGGGGGGTGGTGATGGTGGGGGTGGTGCTGGTGATGATGGCAGTGATGATGACTGCAGGGTGGGGATGTTGGCAGTGATGATGACTGCAGTGGAGGGGATGTTGGCAGTGATGGGGTGGTGGTGATGGGGATGGTGGTGGTGATGGGGGTGGTGCTGATGGGGATGTTGGTGGTGATGATGGCAGTGATGATGACTGCAGAGGAGGGGATGTTGGCAGTGATGGGGGATGGTGCTAATGGGGATGGTGGGGTGATGGGGATGGTGTGGTGATGAGGATGGTGTGATGAGGATGGTATGGTGATGATGGCAGTGATGGTGACTGCAGTGGTGGGGTGCAGATAGAGTCAATGAGTGCAGGCAGGGAATTGGCTCCCTCCCCCTCTGCAGCCACCCCTGGAGCCTCCTGCAGAGCCATGTAATTTTGAAGAAGGGTCCACCAACATGTGAGACGTGGAGTGGCTGTGCCAGACTGGGGTCCTGTCACCTCTCTGGCTCTGGCTGTGCAGGGATTTGGGCTCTGCAGGATACATGCTACCCACACGGTGCTGCCTGCTGTAACCCCACTACCTCTCCCAAGACTTGCTGCTGGCCTCTCATTCCTCAGCCAAGGCAAGTGCAGAGTGTGCTGGTCTGTGTCCAACCTCATCCCACAACCTTGCTAGAGAGAGAAGGGTGATTTGGGGCTACTGGGACATCCTTGGTGGGAACAGGCAGGAATTGCAGGGATGGGGCTGAACTGGAAAACAAGGCTGGTTCTGGAGACTTGGCAGTCACCCCATATAGCCCTGTTGGCCATCTCCACTGCTCATTCTGCCTGTTTGGGAACTGCTGGGGGGAAAAGACAGTTAAGCTCCAAAGAGAAGGATTGCAGGTTGTGACCATCCCTCTGCCCAGTCATCCAGGAGTGGGAACCAGAGCTGGATGTAATAATGCAAGATAAAGCCATTTACTCCATTTGGGAGAACTCTGCTGTTGGTGCACCCACATGCTGGTGATAGAGTTGCTGGCTGAGGGGTATGAGTGTGGAACACACAGGGCTCAGTAAGGTTCACACTGGGCTCAGACTGTTGGGTTTCCCCTCGTCTCTGAGTGCCAGAGTGGAAGATTTTCAAGAAAAATACCAACAAAATGCTGCCTGTGCTGATCCATTCATAAACAGGACTGGGAGCAGGGGCTGGGGCAGATGGAGGCAACAGTGTGAGTTTGCTCAAGGGTTCATGGAGCCGTGGAGTGCAGCGGGACTGGAGGAGGCTCACAGCCCCGTGAGAATGGGCTTTATTGCAGAGTTTATTAGTGGATTTTTCAATACACTGGAAGGAATTGAGCAAGCAGTTAAAAATGTTTTCCAGCCTGGGGAAATTCGTTACAGCTACTGTGTAATAGGGGCCCACCGGAATGACTCAGGAACACCACGCAGCCTTTCCCGGTGAATTCCTGCTTGCTGTTGAAATCTTTACTGGGTCAACAGGAGTCCTTTCTCAGTTGGATCCTCTGAAATGAGACCAGTTGGGTCACGGGGGGCAGGAAAATACAAGTGTGAGTGCCACATTCGTGCTGAGTGAGGACAGGTGCAGACGGTGCACCCATGCAAGCCTGGCACCCTTGTGCCAGTGTTGGTATCATGTCCTGCTGTCCCGCTGCATGCATATGGACACGTGAGCACATGTGCAAGGTCACAGGCATAGGTGATATACATGCATCTTTCTGCAGGCTTTTGTGGCCATGTGGCCCCCTCATGAATGATGCAAACACACACACACACACACGCACACACACACACATATGAGTTTCTGTGCCAAGCCACATGGGGCACATGTGTTCCACGGATGCGGCCCTGCCTGGCCCCAGCAGGAGCTGGTGGCCACATGCTTCTTTGAAATGAGCTGTCAGAGCCCTTTGGAGTTGATTATTTCCTCATTCCTTGACGTACTTGGCCACGTTGGCAGCACCCGGCTGCGGGACCACGGCTGCACCCTGACACGTGGACGAAGGAACTGCCGCCACTTGGTCTGGGAGGTGGCAGGGAGAGCTGGACATGAGCACAACCTGGAGCTCCTTGGCCTTGTCCAGCCATGGTGTTGTGCTGCTCATCACAGACTCACAGCAAACAGTGCTGTACCCTGAGCCAGCCATTCCAGCACAGTTCTCTCCTTCCTCCTCCTCCTCCTCCTCCTCTTCCTCCTTGGCTGCCTCTGGCCCTGCATCCCACCTTGCAGATGCTCCTTCTTGTGGTGATGGTACCTGCTGCTGCCCAGCTTGCTCAGGCAGGAGATGGGGGCGATGGGCACTGCGTGGGTTGGGGCCAGGCACCCACAGTGCCAGGTTTCTGAGTGTGTGTAATATGGTCAGCGCAGGAAGCCATGCTAGGGAGTGCTGCAGGTGAGGGGGTGGTCGGGGGTGGGCTGAGGTTTCCTGCCTCAGTTTCCTCATGTGCCAAGTGGAGCTGTATCATATTTGCTGATGTTGAAGAGAGCACTGAAATGGCTCAGTTGAAAAAGAAGTGGTGAGTGAGAGCTCTCAGCTGAGTGAGAGCTGCTCAAGCACAGCAGAGGGTATAGGCAGGTGAAACCCAGCCTGGCACAGGGACAAGTGATTTGGGCAATGGGGACTGGTGACCTCCCAGTGCAGGGCCTGGGGACAGTGGCTGCATCTCAGAGCTACCCTGTGCATGGTCAGAATGGGGGACAAGGGGCCAGAGCCAGCCCCCCCTTCCCTCCATAACAGCAGGATGGTTGGAGCCTGCGAGAGCAGCGGGATCTGCTGTGGGGCTGCAAGCCAGCCTGGGACTGGGACAAGGAGACATCAGTCCCTGAGCCTGCAGCTCCAGTGGAGTGGGGAGTGCTACAGAGCACATCCCAGCCATAGCTGCCGGGAAAATGAGCCTGGCCTGAGCTGGGTGTCCGACTGACCCTGCCACAGCACGGGCTGAGCCTTCTCTGCTGCTCTGTGCTCCAGCAGCTGGAAACATCTGGCTGCACAAGCTTACTAAATCAATGTGGAGAGGAATCCAGGGCTTTTCTGCTGTTCCCACACTTCAGCCTCTCCCAGTGGCTCCGGTTTCGAGTCAACTCTGGCATGCAGTGACTCGGTGAGCTCCAAGCTAGCTCCTGGCCCCTTGCTGCCCCTGGGGAACAGACTGCAGGAGTCCCTGTGTCACCACCTGGACAGCACTGTGAGGGCAGATGGTACCACTTCCGTGCTAGGAGCAGGATGTGTGCCAGAGGTGGGTGAGCAGCCCTTCCAGTCCCAATTTGGCCCTTTCCTGGGTGAGAGCTGCTGCTTTTATCCAGAGTGACCTGGACTGTCACCCAAAAACTGGGGTGATATCAGCCAGGCATGGATGGCGAATGGGGCAATGGGTGAAGCTGGGGATGTGGTTGGGTGCCATTGCCCTGGAACTCCTGTCCCTGAGCCTTAGGATGCTGCTTATCACCATTAGTGCCCCAGCAGCAGAGCAGTGCAGGGGAGGTGGTGCCCCTGTGCTGGCCCCTCAGTCAGGGCAGCTGGGGACACAGCACAGGCTCGCCCCACTGCTCCTTGGATGGGGATGGCTGTAGCAGCCCCGCTGGCAGTGGCGCCCGGGGAGGAGGCAGCGCCAGGCCCCAGCCTGGCTCTGTGCCCAGGGGAATGGCTGCGGGTGGCCGTGGGGGAGGCACACAGGGTTTTGGGAGGGAGCCATGCCCAGGAGGAGCACGCTGCCGAGTTGGCAGGGGTGGGAGCCACTGCCGGCGCCAGGGGACAACAGTGACTCTTCATCCTGTCCCACTCTGTCCCGCCCCAGTACGCAGGGATGTGGCACTGCTGGGGTGTGCATGCCACCTTCTCTGGCTCTGGGAGCTGGGTCTGAGTGACAGCACCCACCTAATGGGGCCAGGGTGAAGGAGCTGAGGGTGCCAAGTCCTTCCCTGCATGGACACCCGCCTGGGGACACTGGTGGGTGTTGAATTGCTGATCCCTGAGGTTCAGGGAGTCCAAATCTCCCACTGCCCTATGCACTGCAGTGTGACAGCTGATGACTTGGCCACAGGTTCCTGCTCTGCCATTTCAAGCCTGAAAATCCATCTTTGCAGGCAACTAGCAGGCAGGACCTGGCAGCTTTGAGGTGCCAACATGATCCTTTCTGCCCCACCAGAGAGGCAGGGTGGCCCTTTATCCCTGGCTGCAGAGCAAGGTGGGTGCCACCCTTCAGCACTGAATGCCTCTTGAGCGTCCCCTGCACCCTGGTTCCATGTGTGCAGCCACCTCAGCTCTCTGGGTACACCTCTCTCCTCTAATGCCTGTGCATCCCCATCCTGAGGCTTTGGGGACCATTTGGAACTTCTGTTCCTTTGATTAACTTCTCCAGTGGTGCAGTGGATAAAACTGGGGATGTGGGTCAGTGCCATTGGAACATGTACTTGGAGCTTCCATGCCTTTGATTAACTTCTTCAGTCTCCACAATGGAGATTTAATAATGAGTTAATAATGACTTGTGTCCTGCTGAACCAGGTTCTGGGAGCTGGACTGGGGTGATTGGACACATGCAGGGATGGGTGTCCTTATGCTCTGATGTGGCTGGCCACATTGGATGCCCTGTGGGCTCACCAGCCCTTTTACCTCATCTACAACTGACTTTAACCTGCTTGATTGAACCCGTCTCATCGGGGCTGTTCCTGCTTGTCACCCCCTTCCAGGCTCACGCATAAATCAGAGCTGCTTCACTGGTCTGAGGTGCTCCTGCCTGGGCAGGTGGGCAAGGGGAGCCTGGGGACAGGGCAGCATCACCCGTGGGTGCTGCCTGCAACATGGCCAGAGTGCAATGGGGACAAGGAGCACTCAAGGAGCCGTGCTTCAGCTCTGGCATGTAGCTGTGCCTTTGTGGGGAGCTGCTGGGATGTGTGCCGGCAGTGTCCTCCATCCTCATGTCCCTGCAGTTCACTCGGTGCCATTGCAAATCCTGAAGCACTGGTTGCCATGTTACATTAGGAGGAGCCACATCCCATGTCCCTGATGCCTGCTGTCACTGCAGATCCGTGGCAGGCTGCAGCTGAAAGGCCTGAAATCAGGGATCAAAGCCACAGTGGCATGGCTGTTAGTGCCCAGGGTGCACGTGAACAGGACAGGGACTTGGGACTGGAGCCATGGCCCCAAGCCCACAGCACTGCTGGGGCTATGCCAGGAGTGATCCCCTTCCTCTGTGCAGGTGTCTGGTTCTTACACATCCGTGCAGGTGTCTCTGGGGTGTATGCACATGTCTGTGTGTGCAGGTCTATGTACATGTTTGTGGAGGTGCCTGCATGTGTCTGCACATGTGCACAAGTGGTTGTGATGTGGGTAGGTGCATGTGCACATGTGCATTCTGGGGGATGAATGGCTCTGTGTGTGTATACACACCCATGCTGTGGGTGTGCACACCTGGAGAAGTCCCAGGACAGACAGAGCTCAGGGGTACTCAGTGTTGGGCTGTGCCTGTGGGGGCTCAGTCCCACCAGCTGCTCCAGCCCCACACAGAAGCAGCCACTCCTTCATGAGTGGGGCTCAGTGTCCTCCACTCCCTGACATCCCCTCAGTCCCACTGGCTGCATACCAAGCGATGCTGCTCCAGGACCCAGGTTTCCAGGCTGGAGCTCCCCTGGGGCCTGGGGGATGCAGGGGCAGGTTTGGGGACATTATTCCAGGACTGCTGCTCCTATCACCTGTGTGGGTCCTGTGGCCCCACTTGGTCTCTGCCAACTCATCCTTTCTGGACTAGACATTACCATCCCAGCTGCACTCTTGAGAGAGGCATTTCAGGGTGGAGCAGCTCCAGCCTAGTGCCAGCTTTGTCCTGTCCTTTCCTGATGGGCAGAGCCAGGGCTGTTGGTCATGGCCATGGGCATGAGTGGCACCATCCATCCATCCATCCATCCATCCATCCATCCATCCATCCATCCATCCATCCATCCATCCATCCATCCATCCATCCATCCATCCCTTTAAACCCATCACCTTGTCTTTCCACAGACCCCGAGTCCCAGAGGAAGAGGACAGTGCAGAACGTACTGGACCTTCGTCAGAACCTGGAGGAGACCATGTCCAGCCTAAGGGGCTCTCAGGTTTCTCACAGGTGAGGGCCCAGCACCGGACCCCCACACCCCTTCCCCACAGTCAGTGTCCTTCCTGGGGTGGATGGGAAGCAACTCTGCTCCTGGTGAGGGCCATGTAGGTGGGGGAGAGTCAGTGGTGCTCTGTGACCAGGGGACCGTGTGCATGGAGGCTTGGATAGAAGCCCCCAAATCCATGGGGGGTTGTGTGGTGCTGCAGCAGAGTCCTGTCCCCAAAAGTGCTCTGGGACAGTAAAGGTTGGAGAGTGGCAGTGAGGGGAGCTGACAGAGCAGAGGGAGAGGGTGAGGTCTGTTCCCAGTGGTCAGGTGACACTGAATGGACTAACAGAGGTGAAGTTATTACCTGCACCCACTGCAGTTTGCACCAGAGGCTCCATCCCTATCCGTGACTTAGTTTCTCTGCTCTGTGTATGGTGATGACAGAAGAAGTTTCAGCCAGAGCCCGGGGGCAGAGGTGGGGGTACCCTGGGGTGCCCAGCCCAGGCTGGAGTGAGAGGGTGGTGGGGATAGAGACAGGGTGAGCACTGTGTGGAGAACCAAAGCACAGTGTCTGTGCTTAGGGGGCTCTGACACACGTCTGGGACTGCCTGTGTCCCTCTGGGTCACTCACTGGAGATTGTGCATGGTTTCTGTTTCACTCTGGATTTGCAAGGTTGCGTGGGTGTCAGCCGGTTGGGAAAGTGGGGATGTGGGAACATCCTTCTCCTGGAGTGTGTTGCCACCTCGTGGTCTCCCTTGATCCTGTTTTTTTGTCTTGGAAGAGACAAAAAGCAGCAGTTTCCTCACACTTTCACCCACCATTCACCATTACAGACCTTCCCATGTCACCCCTCAACCAGCCTTGCCCAGGATGAAGCAGCCCTTTGATCTCCCTCTTCATCACCTGAAATTTCTAGACCTTGCTAGCCCTTGCTGTGCTTCCTGGATGTTTTCTGAGCCAGGAGCAGCAGAGAGCTGTGGCACTGGGGTTTGCATGGGGCCACAAAAATATTTTCTGAGCTGGCCATTTCCTGAAATGATCCATTACAGCTCTGCCACCCCTTTGCTCAGTGCAGGAGCTGGGTCAGAGCCCAGCACTGCTCGTGCCAAGCCAGATCTGCCTTGTGTTCCTTTAGCTTTCCTGAGTGTCAAACTCCACCCTGCTCCTCACCGCAGTGCTCAGCTCCTTCAGAAATCCTCCTCAGCTCAGGTCTTAGGAAAATAGGGCGAGGACATTAAGGGTGATTAAATTAGCATTGCTGGTGGGATTTGACTCTGTCACTTCCTTTCCTTGATGAGCTGTGAGTACATCACACAGCGGATGCCTCAGCTGCATTCCTGCCATGGAGAAAAATGGCTATGGATAGTCCAGGGATCCCTAGCCCTGCACTCTGTCCCTTTCAGTGGGACTTAAATCTGTGAAGATCTTCTCTCTTATCCCATGGCAGCTGAATTTATTTGGAAGCTTTTTTTATTCCAGTAGCCCAAGGCAGCCTCAGCAGCTCCCTGCATCCCTTCAGGAACTCCTCTGCGGCTGTGAGCCAGATTTTCCTTTCCCAAAGCTGTGTCAGCTCTTCCCTGGTACGTTGTAATTACACACGTTACCCACTCATTCTGCTCTTGGGAACACTTCCTACAAGTCTGTCCAATACAGATGTCATCTGCAAGTCCTCTGGATGTGCCTGCATTGCTGGTGTCCTGTAGCTGCTTTGGGCTCTCTCTCTTTATTCTTTCCACAGACTATTCCTCAAATTTCTCTTGTTTTCAAGTGAGAACTCATCCTCACTGAGTTCTTCCATCCAGTGGATGCGGGCTCAGTCTTTGCTGTTACCTTGTTAAGGCACAATGTTATTCCTGAAAGATGTCACCATATTCCTGGCAGCAGGGCTGCATGAACTTCCTTGGGGCTCCGAGAATCATGGAATCACAGAGTCACTGAGGAGACACAGTGGGCACTTGGAGGACACTTGGAGAAAGTCTCTAAGATCATCAAGTCCAACCATTTCCCCAGCGCTGCCATGTTCACCAATACATCATGTTCCCAAGAGCCACATCCACATGTTTTTTAAACACTTCTAAGGATGGTTACTCCACCACTGTCCTGGGCAGCTGTGCCAGCGCTTGACTACCCTTTTCAGGGAAGAAATTTTCTCTAATATCCAGCCTAAACCTCCCCAGGACAACTTGAGGTCATTTCCTCTTGTCCTGTCCCTTTTTCCCTGGGAACAGAGCCCAACTCCCTCCCAGCTCCCCCCTCCTGTCAGGGAGTTGTGCAGAGCCACAACTCAAGGTGCCCCCTTGAGCCTCCTTTTCTCCAGGCTGAGCCCCCCAGCTCCTTCAGCCACTCCTGGTGATTCAGACCCTTCCCCAGCTCTGTTGCCCTGCTCTGGACACACTCCAGCCCCTCAGTCTTGTCATGAGGCACCCAGAACTGAACCCAGGATTCGAGGTGAAGCTTCTGTTCCTCCTGCTCAGAGACATGGTTGGCGTCTGCTCTGAGCTGCCGGCAGCACATCCTCAAACAGCCTTTGTGCTGCCGACAAAAACAAAACCCTTTTAGCTGCCCCTTTTAGTTCCGCTTTAACAAACTTCCTAGTTTTTTTATGTAGTTCCCTGTTTTAGATTCAATGCTGCAGCCTGGGTTTGGCTTTGGGTGCTCCTGCAGGAATGTTTAATCCAAGCTAGGGAATAATTTACTGATAATAGTGTTTGGAGCCAATTTGAGGACTGTGGGTTCCCAAGGAGCTGCTCCAAGAAGTAATAGTTTCTCGTGGCTAAATTTAGTTTTAGAATCACTGTTTGCCCAAAATACACCCCGAGAGGCACAGGGAGTGATGGAATTTCCCAATCCTGAAGCACTCGAGGGCTCTGGGCTGGCTGCAGAGCACTGTGCTTGTGGGCAGCCCCTGGGGCTGGGCAGCCCTCTCTTGGGGTCATCTTTCCTGTCCAGATGTGGGTGTCAGTCTACAGGGGTTCAATGTGAGGTGCTGCTGCAGGGACTGGTCCCAGCTCTGTCCCTTGGCATCCTTTCAGTCACAGCCTCCACTCCCTGGCATGGCCCACTGTCACATTTCCTGGGATCATTGCCACCACCCCAACTTGTCCTGTCCTGGGTCTGGTGTGATCTTGAGGTGCAGATGTTGAAGTGCTGGAGAAGAAGTGGCTGAGCAGAAGCAGCCCAGACACAGGGGAGCATGTCCAGGCTTTCCACTAAAGGTGCCCTATTAGGAGAGTTTAGTGCAGATGGATTTTGGGGCCAGTCTTCAGAATAGTGCTGACCCCTCTCACAGGTGTGTTTGTCACCAGTTCTGGTGGCACCCCTGCCCTTGCTCCGAGGTGGGTGGACAGGGCTGTGATAGAGTGTTGCCTTTGTAGATTTACTTGAGCACAGAGCCCCCATTGCACCCCATGTCCTGTTCTACTGTCGCTGGGGAGACATGGGCATCACTAAACACTGCGGTGTGCATGTCCCAGCAGGTCCTGGACTGTGGGACACTGGGCTTGCACCAGGCAGGGAAGAAGGGGACTGTCCCTTGCCAGCTGAAGTGGAGGGTGTCCAGGACAGACAGCATCCCTGCAACCACAGTTCTGGGAGCCTCTGGCCTTGCCTGGCTGCCTCAAAAGGGGCAGTTTTGGTATCTGAGCAGTTGCAGACCCAGTTCTGGGGGGGTGAGGGAAGGCACAGATCTCCACTGCCCCCTGTGCCCTGCCCTAACTCCCCGTCTGCCTGCCCTCACAGCTCCCTCGAGATGACCTGCTATGACAGCGATGAGGCCAACGCACGGAGCGTCTCCAGCCTGTCCAACCGCTCCTCCCCTTTGTCCTGGCGCTACGGGCAGTCCAGCCCACGCCTGCAGGCCGGGGACGCGCCGTCGGTGGGGGGCACCTGCCGCTCCGAGGGCACCCCGAGCTGGTACATGCACGGGGAGCGGGCGCACTACTCGCACACCATGCCCATGCGCAGCCCCAGCAAGCTGAGCCACATCTCCCGCCTGGAGCTGGTAGAGGCGCTGGACACCGACGACGTGGAGCTGAAGTCGGGGTACATGAGTGACAGTGACCTGATGGGGAAGACACTGACGGAGGACGATGACATCACCACGGGGTACGTGCCCGTGCGGGGAGTCGTGCCCGGATTGGGGCTCTCCAGGAGGTTTCACCTGGTCCTGTTTGGCCGGCGGTGGGGGAACGCCTGGCACAGTGGAGGTGGATGGAGTGGTACATAGGTTACAGACAGTCTGGTTAGGATTGGATCATGTCCCCACATCCTAGGAATTACTTCCCTGCCAGCAGTACTGGTGGTGCTGGGCCAGCTGGGTCTTCTTGGGGCTGATGGGCTCCTGAGCCAGAATGAGCTGCTCTCTCAGCATGTGCGTAATGTCCAGCTTGATCTGGGTGTTCCTGGAGCAGGGAGCTGAGAAAAGTGCATGGTCTGTAGCTGCAGAAGCCCTGGGCCAGAGTCCTGCTGGGGATGCTGGAATGCTGCTTCTTTCAGAAGTGCTCTTCAGTTTACACCAGTCAGTCTGAGTGGCTTCCTGTGACCCAGGCACTGTGGGGACATCCTGTGGGACTCCTGGTGGTGGTGGGACAGGCTGGGTCAGCACCCCAGTGAGAACTGGGCACAGAGGTGTTATTGCTGATGGGTGACTCCACATGGAGCAGGGTGTGCTGCTGAGGAGGCTCCCTTGTTCTGAGACCCCCATCAGCCTCATTCCCTCCACCCATGGGGCCAGGGGCATCTCCTGCCAGATGGACACAACCCAGCGCTCCCAGGGCTCACGTTGTCTTGCCAGATGTGTCCAGCTCTTGTGCTGAACTGTTGAGGTGCCCCTGACTCTGGCAAGAGTCCAAGATTTGAACATGTTGGAGGTTTCCTGTTTCGTCACAGAAGAAAACAAATGACTTGGGCATTTGAGCTGTCCCAGAGCCCGACGAGGTATTTGCCCCACCCTCGGGTGGCTGTAGTCACATCAGTTTGGTGCAGGATAGAGCACAGCCTGTGGCTTCACACCCATCCTGCAGCCAGTGCTCCCCAGATATGGCCTGTAGATGCATGTTGCAGCTGCAGGGGACACACCATTGGCTGTCTGCTGGCTTCTGCCCCTGCCATGCTCCATCTGTGGGCTGAGAGTTTCTCTGGCATCATGGGTGTCAGACCCATCCTCCCCATGGGCATGTGACCTTGGGGGCTGCCCTGTGCTTTTGGATGAGGGAGCCTTGTGCTAGTTCAACACGGACCCTCCTGTGGATCTTAATGTATTGCTTGGCAGCCAGAGGTCCCATGTCAGCACATTCTGCCACTGGCCACTGGACTGTGAGGTGTGATAGGCAGTGGGGTAGATTTGGACTGCCTCAGGTGGCTGAGGTTGCAGCAGGGCTGGCTGTGGGGATGCAGGGTACACTGCTCCCCATCCTCCCTCCTTGTCTCATCTTAGTGCTGCTCATGCAGGCGGATAACCTTGGGGTGCCCTTGCCTTCGAGGCAGTGCTGAGAGGGGTGACTGGAGCAACACTTCGTCTCCATCAACCACGGAGCAGGGGAGTGTGGACAGGGTCAGGAATCCAGGACAGCTCAGCCCTGCACTGCTATGGGCAGGATTTACTTATCTTTCAGGAAGGTACAAGCTTTGGGGATGGATCCCTGCATGGCGGTGCCTCTGCAAGGCACCCTGGCAGCACCACAGTCCCCTGGTGTGGGTGAGGCAGTCAGTGCTGTGGTGAGCTGGGCCATGGCCAGGTGCCACAGTCCCTGTTCCTGTGCAGAATCCCCAGCATGATGCCCTGTATGTGCCCAGAGTTCTCTGCCATGCCATGCCAGAGACAGACTGGGTGCTCTGTGCTGGGTACCCTCCCCAAGGAGGGGTGCAGGAGTGAGCCAGGGCAGCACAGGACCCCCTCATCCACAGGGGCATTTCCTGGGGTTCAGCCATTTCACCAGGATCATTGCGGGCACAGGGCCATGTAGTGACCTACACAGCTTCACAGCTTCATCCCCCATGGCCCCACAGCAAGATTTGGGGGGGGGGTCTCCCAGAGTGGGCAGCATGGCAGGGTCTCTGTCCCAGAGCCTGCCTTTGGCTGGGTGCTGGGGTACACTGAGGTGCCCTGTCCAGGAGCCCGTGAAGTAGAGCAGGGCCATTCCCTGCTGCCGAAGGCCAGATGAGATAAGGAGCTGGCCAGGAGCACTCATCCAGCAGAGCCCCTCATCCAGACTCCACTCAGCCAGCACATCCCTTCACCCAGTGCAGCCTCTCACCAGTGCAGCCCCTCATCCAGCCTCCCGTCATCCAGCACAGCCCCTCACCCAGCACAGCCCCCCATGCAGCCTCCTCGCTGGCTCTGACCTAGAAAGCCACCACTGCCCCAGGCCCCATCTCCCGGTGCTGCTAATGCACCGGGCAGGAGCCGCGTGCTGCAGATGGGGCCGGCATCGCCCAGCCCGGCCCGCGGGGCAGCGTCCCCCGCACCGCGCCGGCGCACGCCCCGGCTTGTAGGGCACTAGGTCAGAGACGGCTCAGAGGACGCAGTGACACATCCCTGTTGGAGACGTGTGGGGCTGTGGGATGCAGCCCAGCATCCCCGTGGTTTGGCAGGGGAGCAGACTGGAAGGAAGCGAGGGTTGAGGTAGGTGAGACACGGCCGGGACAAGGGGACTGCCCACAAGGTATTGAGGTAGATTCGGCTGGGTGGAGGGTGGGGTGAGCCCAGCCAAGGAGGCTGTGGGGGATTTGAGGCTCAGCTCAGAGAGGGAGTGGGATGGTCAGGTCTGACCAGGGATTGGCTGGGGACACCCGACACCTCAGCAGCATTCCTGTGTTAGCCAAATGTACCGGCATCCTGGCTCCTCACCCAGCTGTGCCTGCATCCATCGGCATGACACTTGCCACTCCTCTCTACCTGCTCCTGGTTTCAGGGTCTGCAATGCTCTGGCTTTGGCCCCCTATTTGGCAGCACATACCTTTTGTTCCCAATGTCACCATATCCTCCTTGTGCACTGCATCAGGACAGGGACCTGGCACAGGGAGCACCCACCAGGATGTATCTGGGGTGACTGAAGGGATGGATGGGATGCTGCTGCTCTCCTGCCCTGTCCTGCCTGTCCTTGGGGCCTGGGCAGGGCATGGGCAGATACAGCACCCAGTCTTGGGCTGTTTTTCCAACACTAAAACATATTCACTCCTTTCCTTGGTCAACTCTGGTGCCCATCCACTACCATTCAGTGGCCACTTGCTGTTCCCTGCTCTGAGGCCAGTTCCAGGAAGGGTGCGGTGCCACGGGTGACACTTTCCCACCCATCCAGGCGGGGGTTGTTTCCTGAACACTGGAGGTCACCCCACCAAGGTCACTCTACTGGGAGCTTCCCCAGGGACATCTCTTTGGCATAACCACAGCGTGGGTGCCTTTGTGTGCAGACCTGCATGTGAACAGGCAGTGGTGAGAAGCTTGGAGCAGGATGTGCAAGCCAGGTTTGGCCTGGTTTTGTTCTGGCCACGTCCTGCATGTCTGAGCAGTGCCACCACAGTGTGGCCACATGTTGGTGTGTCTCTCCCCCTGTGCTGTGTGTGCCCAGAACCTGACCTGGTGTGGTGTGTTCTGAGTAGTGGCTCAGCACCGTCCCTGGGTGTTCCCTAGGGCCCATTGGGTCACGGTGAGAGTGAGTGGAATGCTGTAAGGCTTTGCTGCAGTTGGGAGCTCATGGGGTGCAGAGGGAGCTAGCAGGGCTAGCTGCTGAGTCAGCACCTTCTGCTGCGGTGGCTGCAGGAGCAGTGATGGTCTGTGTGTGCTGCAGGGCTGTGGTGTGGGGGTGTAGCTCTGGAGCCAGACTCTGGGCATATCCCTTGGGGCCTCCAGAGCCCTGGAGGAATCTTTTTTTGGCCCTGGGACTGCTGTGATTTCAAGATGTCCTTTTGTATCTTGTTTGTTGGAGGTAGAAAGGGAGCATTGCATCCCACTGCAGCAGTGGCAGCATCTGCACCCTTGTGAGCTGGGTACTGCCCTGATTCTGCTCGTGGGCATGAAATTGAGCTGAGGCAGCAGCTCTTGTAATTGGGAGCACAGGGCACATGCGTCTAGCCCATGGCACACCCCAGGCACTGTCCCAGGTCACTGTGATGGTGCTGCTGGCAGCCAAGTGCTGCAGAGCCTGTGGTCCCCTCCAGCAGGGCTGGGGGCTGCCAGCAGCATCCTCCCAGGAGGGATGCTCTGGAGCTGACACCCCCTGCACTCAGGCTGGCCTGGCTTCGGCTTCCTCGCAGCTCCTCAGGCTCGGCGCAGCCCGTAGGCGGGAGCAGATGTTTGGCTCAGCTCCCCAGGAACAGCAGGGGAGCGGCCGCCCTCCTCCTGCTCCAAGCAGGACTGGCGCTGGAGCCTGCTCCCTTCCCTCGAACGCCCCTTGCTCCACTTTGGCTAGTCCAGGATGACCCCATGCCCTGTCCCAGCAAGCCCATGAAACCATTCCTCATCAGGAGCATCCCGTGGGGCCTGGCTGTGGCCCTGCACGTGGCCTGGCGTGTGTGGGACCCTGGCCTGGCTGGCCAGGGAGCAGTGTTGTATAAATATTTGCTGGGCTGAGCCACGTGCCGGGCTTGGCGAGTTCCTCCCTCCAGCTGGGTACAGGGGATGCTCCCGGAAAGGGGCCCCAGGACCCCACTGGGCATCGGCACCACTGAAGTGCCTTCCTGCACGCTGCTTTCTAGCAATTCCATCCTTTGGAATTTGGGCTGAGGCACCCAGTGCTGATCCCTGGTCCCTGGGGACAGGATGACAGGGACAGGGTGACAGTGGCTGCATGAGGCATGTTTTTGGAAGGGAATCCTGGGGTTGTGAGGCTTGGGGGTACAGGGCATGTGGGGGTCAGTGCACGCCCAGGATGCGGGAAGCTGCTGGCTCCTGCGGCTTGTTGATGAGGCTGGATGCGGACACGGGGTAGAGCCAAGCACAGGGTTGGACCTCACACACCCATGTGCCCTGGGGAAAGCTGCTGGCCAGAATATGACCCCCAAACCTGCCTGCCTCTCTTCACGCCACCTGGGGACCTCAAGACCTAGCTTTGCCATGTGCCACCCTACTGCCTGTGGAGGGGCCTGGCCACTGTGGACTGAGGTGTCCGAGGTCACCAGCTTGTCCAGACAACAGGAAAAATAGGAATTTCACAAGCAGGCTGAGTCATGCTGCTCCCCACCCCGGCACTGCCCTGGGACTCTCTGAGCATCGCACGTGGCCTCTGCAGCTCCCTGTGTGCCGCGGTGGCCCGGGGGAGGTTCCGTATGTCACCAAAACTGCTAGCGGAGATCCCCGCACCGGGACACGTTTCCTCCGGAGTTTCCACCACTGGGGGGAGGCCAGAGGGGTGACCAGAGCTGAGCTCTCAGCCAGGAGTGTGGTTGGCGTCCATGGCTGATGTCACTGCAGCAGGCAGTGAGTGCTGGCTGATCCCCCACGGCCTCAGCCTCGCTGCTGCAAGGAAATCAGACCCCACTATTACTGCGGTTGGTGGCGCAGGGCTGGGGTGGAGGCACAGCCTGGCCACGGGTCCCCCCTTGCAGGGACCACGCACGCTCAGGGATCCTGTGGCAGAGTCCTCTGCACCCCTCAGGGACCTGAGGGACCAGAGACCAGAGGCAGTGCTGCTTGGAGAACGGGGTCCTGAATCAACTGCGGGATGTGATGTTGATGCTCTTCCACTGGGTGAGCTCAGGCAAGTCAGATCCCCCTTCCCTACCTCGGTTTCCCCATCGGCCAGATCTCTGCAGACCCCTGTTCCTTTGAGTGCAGCTTTGGAGAAAGGTGCCAGATCACAGTACCCAAAATCCAAGCAGGAGCTAATTAGGGTCAAGGTAGCCTGACTCTCTGTAGGGGCTGGAGTTCTCGGAGGGGGTACCTGGGGGTCTGGGAGGGGTCCTGGAGGGTACAGAGGTGTTTACAGGGCTGTGGGGACCAGGGAAGTCAGAGCGTGCTGTTATTCTGGTTCCTGATGTGATGTGAGGGGGATGCAGAGCCCCACCCCGCCCACATCCATGGGGAGCTCCCAACCCCCTCAATGGGATTTATGAAGCTAATTGTTTTTTCTGCCCCATTAAGTGGAGGAGAGGGGGAGGGTGTGGAGAGCCCTGGCTGTGCCTGTGCTTTCCTCACTGCTCATACCTCAAGTCACCGCATGAGGCTGGGACTGGGAGCACCAGTGCCACAGAGCCCCCTCAATGCCAGTGATCTGCAGATGTGGGGTGTGGGACCCCCTCAGTGCATGCCCTGCATTTCCTCCCCTGCCACAGGAGGAAGGGGCCAGGGCAGACCAGGACTTGCTTCCATCGAGGTTGGGCTTCAGGCTGGCATTGGGGAATCTGGCTGGATCAGGGTGTTGGGAGCCCTGGCTGGTGCCAGTGGGTCTGGGTACTACATGGGCAGGTGTTCATGCAGGTTCGAGACAGGTGAAGCAAGGAGAGTTCAAAACCATCCAGCTCCAACAGCAACCTCTGCTGAGAAATGTGCTGGGGGTACTCCTCTGTATGGGGTTCAGTGAGTGTGCTGTGGGTCTGCTGTGACCAGCAGTGATTCTCTGCCGTCATCTCGCACTGGGCCTGTGGCTCTGGCAGGGTCAAAGCTGCCTTTTTGAGGGGCTGCAGTGCCGGGCTGTGCCAGGCTGGCTCCCCAGCCACCTGGCCTGCCCTGATTTGGACCCAGCAGAAGCTGCTCTTAGCATTGCCTGAGCTGCCCGTGGTGGGGCTGAGGCAGGCAGCCAGGAGAAGAGGAGGGAAGGGACAGCATCCGGCATCGTGCCAGGCCGGAGGGACCGGGGGGATGCAGTGCTGGACAGGCTGTGCTGCCACACCCGTTGGTGCACGCAGCCTTGGGGCTGTCACCACACCACAGGGCTGGCTGCACCACCAGCCCCTGGTCATGAGCTCCTGCCTGGGCTTGGTGGGTGTGGGCACAAGCTGATCAGTGGGGCCAGAGATGGTCAGGTACCCCTGTCCTGCCCCGCCATGGCTGGGGCATGGCTGTGCGGTACCATGCCATGCTGGAGCAAGCCCTGTGTAGTGAGCAATGGGGCAGTGGGGAAGGAGCCAAGAGGCGTTGCCGTTGCTTCAAGGAAGAAATTACTTATTTCCCAGCCTGCAGGGATGGGTTCTATCTTGCCAAGGCTGCAGTTAACTCTCTCTGCCCTTCGTGACTGGGATGGCGAAGTTGTCCCTGGTGTTAACCATCCTGGTGAGGACCCTACCCTGCAGCATGGCTCTTGCTGTGATGCGAGAGAGAGAGGAAGAAGGGACAAAAGTAGGGGTTTTGGTCAATGAAAGGTAGAGCAGGCAGGCATGGATGTCCTTTCTGGGGATGAGCGCTGGAGTTGCTGGGAGCAGCCATCCTGGCACCCCACAGTGGGACCCACACTCCTTTGGGCAGAGAGAACAGGGCAGTTTGGGAGGCACCAATTTCAGGCCCAGTACTGAGGAATGGCCTGTGGTATCACATTGTGGGCGGACTGGGGGTCACTGGTGCTGTGCTTGGGGATGTGAATCGTGGTTTGGGGGCTCTGTGGGCATCTGAGGGGATGCTAGGGGACACCAGGGACAGGGGTGGGGGCCATGGGCCGGGAGGCAGAATGCGGAGACAAGGCCGTGGGGCTGGGGACTGGAGCGGGCGGGGCATGTAGCCGTGCTCCGGGCCCGTCCC
>JANPWX010000150.1:146084-166450 GCA_024734555.1 Trochalopteron elliotii | reverse complement strand
CGTCTGCCCGCCGGCTGCCCTTGAGCGTCCCGGTCCTCGGGAGCTGCACGGGGCTGCTTTACGGGTGGGTTCGGTGCGGGATCGTCTGCAGGAGCTGAGAATGGCTCTGGGTAGGATGGAGGAGATGGAGTGCAAAGCAGGGGGTCAGTTTTGCCCCGGAGTGACACTGACATGGCTGCCCCTCATTTGTGGGTTCAGGGGGACACTAGAGGTGCCAGGGCTCAGCAATGTTCCAGGAGTTTGCTGAGGGGCCAGTGGTACTGTGATTGAGGCTTTCCTTACTGTGCTGCCTATGGCGTACACATACCAGTTTGGGGGATCCCTCAGTGCACCAGCTGTGTGCCCCATTAAAGAGTCAGACACCCTCACAGTGTACAGCTGGCTCCCCAGCCTCACCACATGGTTTTAGTGATTTTGGGATGTGACCTTCCATGTTGTCTTTTCTTGGCACAAGGGTGTCGAGGAGGATTTGGAGTCACCTCCTGCCTTGGCTTAACTTCTGACCCTGTGCCTCTTTCTCAGTGGCTTTCTGGATGCCTGGAGCAGTGGGGGTGTTGCATGCGTGGCTGGGAGAGTGTTTGAGGTTTCCCTGCCTGGCCCCAAAAGCCAGCACCACATGTGGCCCCAGCTGTGTCGCTGTAGGACACAGACCTACAAAGCCTGGCCTCACTCCTGGCACTGCCCTCTGCCAGGTGATGCCGGGCTGGGAGAGGAGCTTTGCTGCAGGCTCTGGGATGGGGATTTCCATCCCGGTGGGAACTCACCCTAGGCATAGGGCTGGTGGTGAGATGCCTTGGAGCTGAGGAGCTCAGCAGCACATCCTAAGTGCATGATCCTATTGAAATCCCTTCCTGGGCAGCAGCACCTGCTGGCTCTGTCCCAGAAGCTGGTGTGGGGGCACAGGGGGCTGTGTCCATCCTGGCTCTGGCCAGTCTCTGATGAACTCCTCCCAAGTGGGAAGAGCAGGACACACAGTGCAGATCTTATGGTGCTGGAGCTGCCTTTGTTGCTCCTTCTTGAGCTTTGGGCATCAGACGGGGATGGTGGTGGCTGTTGCTTTTGCTCTGCCACTGTTGTTGGGGCTCTGGTGTTTGCTGGGCTTCACTTGCATCTCTGTGGCCCCGATGTAGAGAAACAGGCATGTCTTTCAGGGACTGGGGCTGGCTGCAGCTCCCAGCTCTGTGCCCCACTCCTATGCCACAGCTCGTCACAGAATCATGGTGTGGTGTGGGTTGGAAGGGACCTTAAAATTCATCTTGTGCCACTCCCTGCCATAGGCAACTTTCACAAGACGGGGTTGCTCCAAGCCCCGTCCAACATTACCTTGAGCATTTCAGTGACAGGGCAGCCACAAAGCTGTGGCTCTGGGCAGCCTGTTCCAGTGTTGTTTCCCCCAGCCTCCCACAGGCCCTCAGAGGCTGTGAGGCCTCACTGACCTACTCAGCTGCTGACCTGAAAGGTGCTATGCTCATCCTGCTGGAAGGTGCTCCATGCCTGTCTGTGCCAGATCACCATGGGCACAGCCCTGCACTGTGGAACCACCCGTGCCCTTGGGGCACCCAGGCAGCTGCTGTCCCAGTGAGGTGCTGACTGATGGCCCTGCAGATGGGTTTCTGCACACTTGGCTGAGCCCCGGCATGGAGCAGCCACCTCAGCACAGCAGCAGATTGGGACTTGCTGCCTCTGGCTGCTGGGGGCTGGAGAGGGGCAGTAGGGTGCAGTGGGTGGGGACCACCCCAGGAAGAGTGGATGCTACAGGGTGGTTGGTTTGTTTATTCCAGCAGTCCTGCCCTTTCTGACAATCCTGACCTGCCTTCAGGGTTAGAGCAGGTTGCTGGGGGCTTGTTGCCAGCTGTGGTGCTGCCAGCCCTGTGGCGTGGATGCTGGCTTCCCTGAGGTGCGGGCATCCCTCCATCCCCACCAAAGCTCCACAGAGCCTTAATGGGGAGAAGCAGGGTCACTGAGGCTTGTGTGCCAGAGGAGCATGAGCCCATGCCAGGCTGGGCTGCAGCCAGCCATGGGGCCTGCATGCCATGTCCCTGCCATGGGCACTACCAGGAGCTGATTTTTGCCCCAGCAGCCCCTGGAACAGGGAGATCCCGTGGGTGGTGGGACCCACTGGGCTGAGCAGGGGTCTGATGCTGTCTCTCCCTCACAGCTGGGATGAGAGCAGCTCCATCAGCAGTGGCCTCAGCGATGCCTCCGACAACCTCAGCTCAGAGGAGTTCAATGCCAGCTCCTCGCTCAACTCCCTGCCCTCCACCCCCACCGCCTCGCGCAGGAACTCGGCCATAGCGGTAGGTGCCAGTGGCACCCGGACCCTTTCCGGGAACTATCCCAGCTTTCCTGCCACCACCTCAGTGGCAAAGAGGGCATGGAGGGTGCCAGTGTGAGGAAGCAAGGATGGCACAGGGTGTCTGCTGCATCCTTCTCACAGCTGGCTGATGTTCTCTGGGGGTGGGTTTGGGGTGGGTGCCAGGAGTGCCCCTGACTCTGCTCTGCCCCCAGCTGCGCACGGACTCAGAGAAGCGCTCGCTGGCGGAGAGCGGACTGAGCTGGTACGGTGAGGGTGACGAGAAGGCACCCAAGAAGCTGGACTACGATAGCAGCAGCCTCAAGATGGAGCATGGCTCCTCCAAGTGGCGGCGGGAGCCCTCGGAGGGTGGTGAGGAGGGGCCCAAGGGTGGTGAGCTGAAGAAACCTGTCAGCCTGGGCACCCCGGGCTCCCTCAAGAAGGGCAAGACTCCTCCAGTGGCTGTGACCTCCCCAATCACCCACACGGCCCAGAGCGCCCTCAAAGTGGCAGGTAAAAACCAGTTTGGGCAGGGTCCAGCTCCTTTGATGGGGAGAAGGTTGGGTGGTGTCTTTGTGTGCCTTCCCCAAGCCTGTGGGCCGTCAGATGGCCTATGGCTGTGCTCAGACCCAGGAGCTGGGTGTGGGCTGGAAGGGGAGACAGGGCTGTGTTGCAGGCTGCAGGCAGGTTGGGAGGCTGTGCCTGCCCCATGGTCTCATGTCCACACACCAGGCTGGCAGCAAGGGTCTGGCATATCCCTTCTCTGTCACGTCCCTGCATCTCTGGTGCCCATGTCCTGTCTGGGCTTGTTCACTTCCAAATGTCCCCAAAGCCTCCAAGGACACTAACCTGTCCTTTCTTGCCACCAGGCAAGCCAGAGACCAAAGTCACTGACAAGAGCAAACTGTCAGTGAAGAACACAGGCCTGCAGCGCTCCTCCTCCGATGCTGGCCGTGACCGCACCACGGACGCCAAGAAGCCGCCATCAGGGCTTGCACGCCCCTCATCCTCCAGCTCTTTTGGCTACAAGAAACCAGCTCCTGCCACTGGCACAGCCACTGTCATGCAGGCTGGGGGCTCGGCCACGCTCGGCAAGATCCAGAAGAGCTCTGGCATCCCTGTTAAGCCAGTCAGTGGAAGGAAAACAAGCCTCGATGTCTCCAATGCACCTGAGCCTGGGTTCCTGGCACCAGGGGCTCGCTCCAACATCCAGTACCGCAGCCTGCCCCGGCCGGCCAAGTCCAGCTCCATGAGTGTGACCGGGGGCCGCAGCGCAGCCCGGCCGGTCAGCAGCAGCATTGACCCCAGCCTGCTGAGCACCAAGCAGGGTGGCATCTCAGTGTCGCGGCTCAAGGAGCCATCCAAGGTTGGGACTGGCCGTGGCACACCGGCCCCTGTGAACCAGACAGACCGTGAGAAGGAGAAGGCCAAGGCCAAGGCAGTGGCACTTGACTCTGAATGCAGCACCCTGAAGAGTGCCAGCTCACCTGAGAGCACCCCAAAAGCCCAGGCCAACCTCCCCCCAGCAGCCAAGGTGGCCGAGCTGCCCCCCACACCTCTCAGGTATGGTCCTTCCGCCTCCAAGAGCAGCAGGTGCCTGGCATGGTTGTGCCCAGCACCAGTACCTGAGTCTCATCTGTTTCCTTACCTATTTCCCCCCTCCAGAGCGGCTGCCAAGACCTATGTGAAGCCTCCCTCACTGGCCAACTTGGACAAGGTCAACTCCAACAGCCTGGACTTGCCCTCCTCCAGCGAGCTGCACACCCCACACACTGCCAAGCTCCAGGACCTGCACCCGGCCGGTGGGCACCTAACACCCTGCTTCAGCCCCAGCCCTGCCCCCATCCTCAACATCAACTCGGCGAGCTTCTCCCAGGGCCTGGAGCTCATGGGTGGCTTCAGTGCCCCCAAGGAGGGCAGGATGTACCCCAAGCTCTCCGGCCTTCACCGCAGCATGGAATCCCTGCAGATGCCAATGAGCCTGCCCAGTGCCTTTTCAGGGGGCAGCACCACCACCCCCACCCCTGCTGCTGCTGCACCCCCCGCCAGCACAGAGGAGGAAGAGGAAGAAGAGGCAGGAGAGTTGGGTTGGAGTGGGAGCCCGCGGCTCACACATCTGGACAGGTATGGCTGGAAGGAGGTTGGTGGGCTGCTGCAGCCACTTCATGGGCTCACATCGCTCCCCGCTGTTTTGCCGTGTCCTTTGCCTGCTTCAGAGTCTCTCCCTGCTACACTTCTAGGGAAAAGCTCCCTGTTCCTGCAGCTAAATCCCCATGGTTCCTTCCCTAGTCTGTGCAGGGATGTCACTGATCTTTCCTTCCCTTCCAGTGCCAACCGCGACAGGAACACGCTGCCCAAGAAGGGGTTGAGGTAAAAGAGCCCAAATCACTTTTGGATGGTGCTGGGGCGGGAAGGGGGGGCTTTCCAGGGCAGTGCCCCTGAGCAAGGGAAGCTGGGCTGCAGTGCAGTGGGCA
Organism: Trochalopteron elliotii; assembly: GCA_024734555.1. NCBI lineage: Eukaryota > Metazoa > Chordata > Aves > Passeriformes > Leiothrichidae > Trochalopteron > Trochalopteron elliotii. The sequence continues at coordinate 161,683 of JANPWX010000150.1, read as the reverse complement.
GGAGCTGGCCGGTGCTGGTCGATCTTACCGTGCTGTCTACGGCTCCCCAGGTACCAGCTCCACTCCCAGGAGGAGGCCAAGGAGCGGCGCCACTCACACGCAGTCAGCGGGCTCCCCGAGTCGGACGAGCAGCAGGAGCTGCCCTCGCCCTCTGCCCTCCCCATGGCGCTGGTCGGGAAGGGTCCGCTCACCAGCATTGGTCAGTGTCCCCCGCTGTCCCTTCCCTGCTGCTCCCCGTGCTCCCTGCCTGATGTGCTGGTGCTCCCCTGGGCGCTGCTTGTCTCCTTGACACCACTAACACCAGCACCTGGTGCTTCGGGTGCTGGATTGCGGCCAGGGATGTCCATCGCCTCTGTTTCAGGGCATCTCATCCATCTTTGGGCCTCAGGCCATAACTGCTCCTCTGGGGGTGGGTAAGCCCTGCCCTGATCTGATCAGGACCTACATGTTCCTGGAGTGTTTGGAGGGTCCAGGCAGACAGGTTGGGGCAGCAGGTTCCACTCCTGCACCTGCAGGTGTTGGGCCATGGCATAGTGGTACCCACTTAGCCCTGGGGCAGTGGATTTGTTTTTCAGCCCTGTGATTACCTTGGTGCTGGTGTCCAGGTCTTCCCAGCATCAACCTGCCTTTTAGCTTTCCCTGGCCTCTCCCTGCTTTGGGACCACAATCCCTGCTTCCTCACTGCATCACAGCTCTCGTGGATGGCTCCCAGTCCTGCCTCCCCATCCTGATGCCAGGTCCCCAGCGTGACTCTGACCCTGCCTCCTCCTCGCTTTTTCCTTGCAGTGAGCCCCACTGCCACCGCAGCCCCACGGATCACCCGCTCCAACAGCATCCCCACCCACGACTCCACCTTCGAGCTGTACAGCACCTCCCAGATGGGCAGCACCCTCTCCCTGGCCGACAAGCCCAAGGGCATGATCCGCTCGGGCTCCTTCCGGGACCCTGTGGACGACGGTGAGAGTGTGCTGCACTCCTGCCCAGGCAGAGGAGGCTGCAGAGGGTTGGTGGGGCTCCCTGCACCCTTGTCCCTTCCTACTGGTGCTGCTGCATTGTTGGATGGGTTGGTGTGTTCCGTTCTTGGCACTAGAGCAGGGACAGCAGCACTGAGGGGTCTGTTGGACTCCGCTGGCATCAGCCCTGGGGTTGCCCTGACTCCCATGGGTATTCAGTGTCCTTGGGTTGCCCCCAGGCTGCTGTGACACTGGGAAGGAGGGGATCCAAACAGACAGGGAGGGCAGCAGAGCCCCCAAGTTCCCCAGAGGGGAGCATGCAGGTGGAGGGTATTCCCTGCTGTATCCCCAGAGAGGCCACCAAGGCACGCACTGAGAAACAGGCAGTGCTGAGCAGCTGCCATCCCACCCTGTACCTCCCCCAGGCCACCTCAGAGCCCTCCAACCCTGAGAGCCCAGTCGCCAGCTGTGCCCTGACCTGTAGCCCTTGGGTGCTGCTCTCCAGGGCACCCTGACACCTTGGGTTTTCCTGTGTTGCAGTTCATGGATCGGTGCTGTCCCTGGCCTCCAGCGCGTCCTCCACCTACTCCTCCGTAAGAGCTGCTTCCATGCTGTGCTTCTTTGTGCATGGCTGGGGGGTCTGGGTGGGACTGGGGGGCCTCTGTGCATGCCTCTGTCTGGTGCTGAGCCTGTCTGTGCCTCGCTGCCCCCCTGACTGCCTGCCTCTGTCTGTCTGTCCCTCTGCTCTCACGCTGCCAGGCTGAGGAGAAGATGCAGTCTGAGGTGAGCCCACACCCTCTGCTCATGCCTGGCCCTGCCCCCAGTGAGGGTGAGTGCCTGGCCCCTCTCATCTCTCTGCTCTCTTCCCATAGCAAATCCGCAAGCTGCGCCGTGAGCTGGAGTCCTCGCAGGAGAAGGTGGCCACGCTGACGTCCCAGCTGTCTGCTAATGTGAGTCCCCACGGGAGCCCTTGTGGGGCACCCTGCTCCATCTGTGCAAGGCATGGGGCTGGTGCTGGATGTACCCACGGAAGCCCTGATTTCCCCTTCAGCCTTTTGGATCCCATGCCTGTGCTCACCTGTCCATGGGTTTTCACCCAAATGTAGGGGCTCACCTGTTTCTCTCCACTTCTCCCAGGCCAACCTGGTGGCAGCCTTTGAGCAGAGCCTGGTGAGCATGACATCCCGCCTGCGGCACCTGGCTGAGACTGCCGAGGAGAAGGTGGGTGTATCATGGTGCTCAGTGGGGTTCGTGGGGCTGAGGGGTGCTGGACTTGGGTGATTGCCCCAAGAGTGCTCTTGGGGTGGGCTCTGCACCGTCAGGATGCACTCCATGGCTCCCAACTCTACTGCCCCAGGACACAGAGCTGCTGGACCTGCGAGAGACCATTGACTTCCTGAAGAAGAAGAACTCAGAGGCCCAGGCTGTGATCCAGGGCGCTCTAAATGGCACTGATGTCACCCCCAAAGGTAAGGCATGATTCTGCAGCCGTTCCTGAGCTGGGATGCTCCTGCTGGGACTGGCATAGGGCCCCGGGACACACCTTCTCATGGGGGAAGTTCATCTGGAGGCAGGGTGCCCTGGGCAGCAGTTTTTTCCCCACTGGGGGTCCTTGAGCATCTGATACCAAGGATGGACAGCCAGAGCTGTCACCATGGGAGGTCACAAAATTGGCATGTAGGGGAATGGTTGGTTGTCAGTCTTGGGGGACCTCCTTGCCAGGCCCTTGGCCAACAACCAGTTTTGCCTGCTGATCTTGACTTTGTTCCCGTAAGTGCTGTTTCTAGCCCCAAAACCTCGATGTGAGTGCAAGGGGCTGTCAGGGAGATGGTCTGGGACAGCAGCAGGGTGATGTGTGCCCTGGACATCTGGCAGTGCCCATGTGGTGTCCAAGCCCCCCGTCTCATTGTTACAAGGTGGCTCCAAGAGCTCAGAAGGTGTTGGGTAGGAGGAGGGATTGGATGTAGGGAGGGGGGACAATAGGGTGCTCTGGCACTGGGACGGTTGCAGGTGGCTGATCCCTCCTTTCCCAATTTCTCCTGCTTCTCTGGGAAACAGCAGAGCTGCGCATCAAGCGGCAGAACTCCTCTGACAGCATCTCCAGCCTCAACAGCATCACCAGCCACTCCAGCATCGGCAGCAGCAAGGACGCTGACGCCAAGAAGAAGAAGAAAAAGAGCTGGGTGGGTTGGATGAGGCACTGGCAGGACAAGTGGGGCTTGGGGAGCCACTGGCAGGGTCTGCTCAGGGTCAGCCCCACAAACCAGCTGGTCTTGGTCTGCCTTGGCCTTGTAGTGTTGCTGCCCCGTGTCCCCTGGGGACAGCATTGGTGAAGAGAGTGTAACTGCCATGGATTTGTGTCTTGAATTGTCATCTGGGACTTCTCCAGCCCCTTCAGGAGTTTCCCAGCCCTGGCCCTGCATGCCTGCTTCCTTGTGTATTGCCCCATGTCTGCCTCCTGCGCACGCAGGCTCTTGATGGTGTGGAGGGCTGGCACCTCAGCCGGGCAGCCCTTCCCTGCACCAGGCAGCTCTGAGCTGGATGTGTGATTAAGTCTTGCTTTGTTTTGTTTCTCTCCCCCTATGCTGACTTCAACCCTTTTTTTCCAGGTGTATGAGGTAAGTCCCACGCTGTCCAATCCACCACATGCTGTGCCCAGCCAGGGCTCTTGCTCCATTTCATAGGACGGTGCTCATACACTCCCATCCCATCCATCCCACTGGCACTAACCCCAGCACAGGCCATCCTGGGTCCCCAGCCAGGCTGTGCCCACCTTGGCTGCTGTCCTTCCTTAAGGATAAATATGCACCCACAAAGGAGGGGGTTGAACTGCCAGAGGCAGCAGGAAAGGCTCAGATGGGACCTGTCCCATGGATGGGAACAGACCCCTTCTTGCCTAGGGAAGGCAGGCACTCTCCGGACTTTCTGTAACTGGATTTTTTGGGATGGGGACCTCGGTGCAGCCCTGCCAGTGTCACTGAGGGCACTGGGGTGCACTGCCCATCTCTGCCTCTCCAGGGCTGCCTGATGTGGTCTCAAGTGGCTCTGTCCCTGCCAGCACCCACATAAGGTCTCAGTGCTTCCCTGCTTCCACCATCAGCAGAGCTGAATACCTACTTTGTTTGCACTGAAATGCAATGCTTTTGCTTTTGGGGACACTCTAGAGCAGTCTGCTGGTGCCTGTGGGGATTTGGACAGATCCTGCGTGTTCTCTATCTCTTCATTCTCCCACCTTCCCTTGGGGCAGGCCCTGGCACTCCAGGGCACATGTTGTGAGCTCAGGATGCCTGTCCTGCTGCTCTCCCACCGGCTGATGGGACCCAGTTTGGGTCCAGTTTGGTCCCTGTGCAGTGTCCATCCCCGTCCCTGGCCCCAGCCCACTGCTCACCCACCTGCTGCTCTGTGTGTGCTGTGTGCATGCTGCATGCTTGGATGAGACACCAGCATGCTCTTTGGAGGGCTGGCTGCCCCTCTGTGCTTCCAGCAGGATCCATGGGGCAGAGGAAGGTGTGGGGCAGGACCCTGGCTCTGCAGTGGTTAGAGCAAGGGACATCCCTGTAAATAAAGGCCTCTTGCTGAAATGGCCATGCTGGGGTGAATGTGGGGATGGATTGGCCCTTCCTGATAGACCAGGGTGCTGGTGCCATGCCTGCACAGCCTGGTGTAGGTGATGGTGGGGAGCAGGGCTGGAAGACATCCTGACCAGGACACGAGTCCCACTCTTTGGGGCTCTGGTGCCATCTGGGCTGGGTGAGTGTTGTCCAAAGGACCATGCATCCCATCTGTTCTCTGTGGCAGCTGAGTGGGGTCAGGCTGCAGCCTTCCCCAGCATGGTGGTGGTGCTGCCTCTGTGATGGGTGTGGTTGTACTGGTTCCAGCTGAGACTGTCTGTGGGTCCTGGACAGACAGGGCAGGACCAGGCCAGGTCTCTGCTTGCAAGGCTGCACTTGGGACTGTCTCTAACAAGAACATTTCCCTCTCCTGTAGCTACGCAGCTCCTTCAATAAGGCCTTCAGCATCAAGAAGGGCCCCAAATCAGCCTCATCCTATTCGGACATTGAGGAGATTGCCACACCAGACTCGTCAGCTCCCTCCTCCCCCAAGCTACAGCACGGCTCCACAGAGACTGCCTCACCCTCCATCAAGTCCTCCACATCCTCCTCAGTGGGCATCGACACGGCTGAGTACGTGGGGCGAGGGAGAGCCAGTGGCAGGGGCTGCAGGCTCGTGCCACAGACACGTGTGATACCTGGTCTCTCCCTTGGCCCAGGCTCTTCCAGGCCCACAGTGAGGGTGAGCCCGAGAAGAAGGAGGTGTCAGAGCTGCGGTCGGAGCTGTGGGAGAAGGAGATGAAGCTGACAGACATCCGGCTGGAGGCCCTCAACTCAGCCCACCAGCTGGAGCAGCTGCGGGAGACCATGCACAACATGCAGGTGAGGATGTTTGCCTTTCTGCTCTCAGTACTAGGGTGCCCACAGTCCCTGCATCTCACCACTGTGCAGCACCCCAGGGTGCTGCTGGCCTACAGCTCCTTACCCTATGCTCTTCCTTGTTCTGCCCCAGCTGGAGGTGGATCTCCTGAAGGCTGAGAATGACCGTCTCAAGGTGGCCCCAGGGCCTTCAGCAGTGCCAGGTTCCGTTCCCAGCCATATCACGAGCACATCGGCTTCCTCTTCACCACGGCGCTCCTTGGGTCTCACCCTTGGCCACGCCTTCAGCCCCAGCCTGGGGGATGCAGGTGGGGGTGATAGAGCTGCTGGCAGATGGGGAAGGGCTGGGATAGGGAGGAGTGTATGTGGTGGCAACGTGCTGCTGCTCACTTGGAGTGGGCAGGGGATCTGTCGTGCTGCCGGTGCCACTGTCAGCCACAGCAGGATTTGCCTCCAGCTGGGCAAAGCCAGGCCTGGTGGCTCAGCTCTGGCCAGCACAGCCTCACTGCTCCATCCCCAGATGTGTCCCCCATGGATGCTGTCAGCGCTGGCACCCAGAAGGATGAGCTGACGCTGCGGATTGTGGTGCGCATGCCACCCCAGCACATCATCAAGGGGGTAAGTGTGGGCTGTCTGGGGAGTCTGGCCTGTCACCATGTCATGGCCCTGACAAAGGGGCAAAGGATACCTCCCTGGGCTGGATGTGGTGCTGCAGCACTGCACACTTCTGCCTTGGCTCCTAGGACCTCAAGCAGCAGGAGTTTTTCTTGGGGTGGACCAAGGTGAGCGGGAAGGTAGACTGGAAGATGCTGGATGAGGCTGTCTGCCAGGTCTTCAAGGTAGGAGCATGAAGAACACTCTTTAGAGAGCCATCCCTTGACACTGCTCCACCAAGCCTGCTATTCCCTGGCCCGGGTCCTCCCCAGCTCTCTTGGAGCTACTCTCTGCCAACCCTCTAGAGCACTGACAGCCCTGTCCTTCTCCATGTAGGATTATATCACCAAGATGGATCCCGCGTCCACGCTGGGGCTCAGCACCGAGTCCGTCTACGGCTACAGCATCAGCCACATCAAGCGGGTGCTGGACACGGAGCCACCGGAGCTGCCGCTGTGCCGCCGGGGCCTGACCAGTGTCGTTGTGACGCTCAAAGGTCAGTGTGGCAGAGGGGCTCCATGGCTGTGCCATGTCCCTGCTGTCTTGGGCTATTGCGGGGTGTGAGTGGGACCCTCAGCCCTCCCCTGCCTGCAGGCTTGAAAGAGAAGTGTGTGGACAGCCTGGTGTTCGAAACACTCATCCCCAAGCCCATGATGCAGCACTATATCAGCCTCCTGCTGAAGCACCGCCGCCTCATCCTCTCGGGGCCCAGTGGCACCGGCAAGACCTACCTGACCAACCGCCTGGCCGAGTACCTGGTGGAGCGCTCGGGTCGGGACGTCACCGAGGGCATCGTCAGCACCTTCAACATGCACCAGCAGTCCTGCAAGGTGAGAGCACAGAGCAGTGTCCCTGTGGACACTGGTGCCGTGGTCACCATGGCCGTCATGCCATGGCCCCACTTGTGACACCTGGCCTGTTTGTTCCAGGACCTACAGCTGTACCTGTCCAACCTGGCCAACCAGATCGACCGGGAGACAGGCACAGCGGACGTGCCGCTGGTGATCCTCCTGGACGACCTCAGCGAGGCGGGCTCCATCAGCGAGCTCGTCAACGGTGCACTCACCTGCAAGTACCACAAATGGTGAGAGCCCCTCTGCACCCCTGCAGTGCAGCCCCATGGCACACGCGTGCTCCCCGCTGCTCCCACCGAGGTTGCTGGACTGTGGGGATGAGGCTGCATGTGTCTGCCGTGCTCAGATCAGCTCTGCCTTGGGCAGGGGATGACTCTGAGGCTTTTCCTCATGAATCTTGTCTCTCTGTCACTCACTCAGCCCATATATTATTGGCACTACCAACCAGCCTGTGAAGATGACCCCAAACCACGGCCTCCATCTCAGCTTCAGGTAGGAATTGTACATCCCTGGGCTTGTACAATTGTACAACCTTGTGGGGTTGGGGAGAACAGAAGCCATCACTTGCACCTGGGCATTTCTCTGGTCACATCTTATGACTGAGAACCCTGACTAGGACTGAGCCCCAGGCCTGTCCCTGCCATCCCAGAAGGACTTGATATTCCCCAGCCTCAGGCAAATGCAGGGTGGGGATGCAAGGAGGACCCCAAGAGTGTTGGGTACCAGGGCAGCTTGTGTGGAGACCCAGCCCTGACCACCAGAGTCCTTCCCCAGGATGCTAACCTTCTCCAACAACGTGGAGCCAGCCAATGGCTTCCTGGTGCGCTACCTGCGGCGGAAGCTGCTGGAGTCGGACACAGACATCAACGCCAACAAGGAGGAGCTGCTGCGGGTGCTGGACTGGGTGCCCAAGCTGTGGTACCATTTGCACACCTTTCTGGAAAAACACAGCACATCCGACTTCCTCATCGGTACGGCCTTGCCTCACCTTCCTCCTCTGCCCTGGGCTGCGAGGCGCCCTGGGGACTGGGACCAAATCCTCCCAGAGGAGCTCGGGGGGGCGGATGTATTCCCTGTGTCTCCCAGTCCCACAAACCACAGCTGGTGGGGGATGCATACAAGCATTGCTCTTCTCTGGGTGGTCTTCGTTCCTTTGGGAGCTGCCACTAGGGGTGTCAACCAAGGCTGCCAGTCCTTCCAGCACCCTTCCCTGGGCATGGAGGAGCTGTGTTTTGCCGGGTGGATCCCCCATGCCTCACCAGGCTTTTGGGGGATAGATTGAACTTGACAGCCCCCTTCCTTGCCTGGGAGATGCTGTCTGCCTGCTGTGCAGGTGGATGGTGCCTAGTCAGTGTTCCCAAGGGTCCCCTCCCAGCCAGGTATGCCCACCTCAGTGCTGTGAGCCTTGGGCCCAGTGACAGGAGGAGGGGGACCCAGCTCCCATTTCCACTGCCTGCCTTCACCCACAGGTCCCTGCTTCTTTCTGTCCTGCCCTATTGGAATTGAGGATTTCCGGACCTGGTTCATCGACCTGTGGAACAACTCCATCATCCCTTACCTGCAGGAGGGGGCAAAGGATGGACTCAAGGTAGCCAGTGCTGCTGGCACATGGGAATGCAAACCAGTGCAGGGAGACACTGATGCAGCCATCATGGGGCAGGGGAGAGGAGGCACTGGGATTGTGGGTACAGGTGACATCTCTGTCAATCCCTGTGCCCTGTGGATGTTGTGGGACATAGCACTGTCCTGGGGGCCTCAGGGTGCTGCATTGCTGGCTCTGGCATGTACTGAGGAAGTGGCTGCCACTTGCTCCCTGCACAGGTCCATGGGCAGAAGGCAGCCTGGGAGGACCCCGTGGAGTGGGTGCGGGACACCCTGCCTTGGCCGTCAGCGCAGCAGGACCAGTCCAAGCTGTACCACCTGCCCCCGCCCACCGTCGGGCCCCACAGCGCCGTGTCCCCCCCTGAGGAGCGCACCGTGAAGGACACCACGCCCAGCTCCCTGGACTCGGACCCGCTGGTAGGCTGGCCAACAGGGGGAGCTGGGAGGAGCTGGTGGCAGAGCAGGGCGGAGCTTCGCTTTCCCAGTTAATTCTCAGTGTAAAAAGCCTGATTTGGGGATGCAGAAACACTTTGTGCTCCTGGGAGGAGCAGTGGGTGCAGGGTGGTGGCACTGGAAAGTGGGTTGCACGCCAGCACACATGGTGATGTGCCAGTGAAAGGGCACAACGTGGCACTCCACGAGGCATCATGCCCACCAGAGTTCCTACGTGTCCTGATGCATCACCTGGAGAGGCTGCCACAGGTGATGCCAGCTGATGCTGCTTTGGCACATTGAGTCTTGAGCATTCCAGCTGTGCCCGAGGCTGGATCTTGGCACAAGGGAGGGATTTTGCAGCATCTCTGGGATTTGCTTTACTCTGTAAGGAGCTTTCCAGCAAGGCTGGTTTGGGAGGGGAAGGAGGGCCAAGTGGCCTCCCCCGTCACCCGCGGGGCTCCTGTCCCCACAGATGGCCATGCTGCTCAAGCTCCAGGAAGCTGCCAACTACATTGAGTCTCCAGACCGTGAGACCATGGTGGACCCCGACCTGCAGTCGACTCTGTGAGGCCCAGAAGTGCCAGCCCAGGTGGAGGGGAGCTGCTGCTGGGCTGCTCTCCTTTTCCTTTGGCATCCAGGAGCGTGGGGCTGGCGAGCAAGCGGAAAGGAGAAGAGCAGGGCTCTGGCGTGTCCTGGTGGAGCCTGGGGAAACTCGGCTCATCTGTGAAAGAGCACGAGTTGCCACCTCCCCTCCCAACCCTGGGGGTAGGAGAATCCTGGTTTCTCTTCTTGGTTTTTTCTGTCTCTATTACAAACTCTTGGGCTTTGGGACCAAGGCGACTGCTGAGACTGAGCCCCCACTCCCGGGAGCTGCAGGAAGGCCCCTGTGTGGGGCAGGGACCCCGCGGGAGCCACCTGGGCCACAGCTGGGGGCACAGGAGGAGCCAGGGCTGCAGGATGAGCACACAGGCATGAGGGGCTCCAGCTCCCTCTGTGCCTCTGCCAGGCAAAGCCACAAGAGCCTCCACTGTGGAGCTCCCACCCCATACCAGCCAAGGGGAGCATGGCTGTTGCTGCTCTCTGTGCATTCCCTGTTCCACCTGCACAGAAGCTGCTGTGACCAGGACAGCCCAAAAACCCTGCTTTGGTTATTTTATTTGGTTTCCCCCTTCCCCTTTTCTTTTGGCCGAGTCCAGACTTTGCTTTGGTCCCTTTTTTTGTTCTGGTTCTTTGCTCTCCTGGCCTGGAGCCTGTGGCCTGGTGCCTACTGCTTCCCTGGCAGCAGTGCCCTTCCCCTTTGGTTTCTTTTGCAGCTGTTGGTTTCACCACTCAAACCACCTCTGTCACAAAACTGGTGCTCACTGGACGATCTCCAGTCCCTGAACCCACCTCCTGGGGCCACACAGGTTAGCTGAGATGGGACTTGGAGGCCAGTGTGGAGGCGGGTGGCAGCAGGAGGCTCTCAGAGCAGCCCTTCACGTGGCAACTCACTCCTCCTCAAAGGCACAGGGCATTGGGACGGTGTCTCCCACCAGGCTGGGATGCCACAGGATATCCCCTCCCTGAGGTACTGGGGCATTGGGAGGCTGCTGTTGCTGCCCCATCCCTGGGCAGCTGGATGCCATCCCTGTCCCTTTGGTAGAGGGGGGCCCAACCAGCCTCCCATCCCCTTGGTGCTGCCAGGCCTGGGGCTGTGGGTCAATAAGCCTGGGGTTGCTCCCCATGCTGCCTGCTCCCCCTGGCCCTGTGCCTTCCTGCAGCCTGGCAGGGTCTGTGTTGGTGCTCTGGGGGCATCTGGGGCTGCCATGTGTCCTCCTGGCCTTATCCCACATTGTCAAAAGGCCAGACTCCATGGAGAGGGTCAGCCCCGGTGCTGCCGTGGTGCCTTAATACCTGGCTGTGCAGGGAGGGGGCACATGGGGCTTGGGATAATGCTGTCACAGCCTGTTCCAGCTTCAGTGTCCTCTATCCCCAAAGCCAGCTTGGCTGGAATGGAATGAAGGTGCTGGCACTGTCCAAGCTGGGACTGCTACCTGCAGCACCCTTGCTGGCCTGTGGCATGCCCTGCATGGCTGTGGGGTGTCCTGCAGGTCTGCACCTCTGTCCTGTGCTCACTTGTGTTCTGGGGGACCCCTTCTCCCTGCTGCCCTCCAGCTCAACCCCCGCATTCATCTGGGGCCCTGGAGAGACATAGGAGGAGAGGTGACCCCAGGGCCAGATCAACTGAGCCCACCCTGTCCCCAAACTGCCAGGCTGGGGACTGGGCAGCCTCAGCCCCCTGTGCCGCGGCTGGTGTGGCCTTCAGGGACGCCTCACACCCCTCTGGAACGGGCATCTCCCGCAGTGCCCTCAGAGGCTGCTGCCACCTCTGCCCTCGGTGCTCTTGGCCGGTGTGTCCCGCCTCGCCGCCCCATGGTGCTCACTTCTCCCCCTTCTGTCTGTCCGACAGCCTCCTGCTGCCGCCGGGGCCGGCCAGCCCGGCCCCTTCCCACGGGGATCTCCAGGATCTCCTCCCCATGCTGGCTTGGACGTTAGGGCTCTCTGTTCGCCTTCTCTTGTGTTGCTGCCGTTGAGGACTCGCTGTACATAGATCTGTCGTGGAACGCCCTGTGTGGGTTGGGGGGCCTGGCCCTGCGCCTTGTCCCTGGTTTTGGGTTTTTTTTGTACTCTGTGATGACTGTGCTGTGCTGACTTCTTTTCTGATTGTATGAGACTCTGGCCCAGCAGCCACTCGAGGTCAGCAGTGGGGACCCAGCTGCCCCCTCCAGCCCCTCACACCCTCCTTGGGACTCTGGTGCCCAGGATGGGAAGGGATTGATGCACCTTTGGGGGCTGCCCTGTGCCCAGGTGCCCTGAGGAGTCCCATGGGAGGAGGGGCAGCCTTGCCTGAGCTTTCTTTTCTGACACCTCCAGGGAGCCACCCAAACCTGGACCAAACTGTAGCCGTTCCCCACTGCTGAGTATTCCCTGGCCTGGGTCCTGCAAGTTTGCCCTGTCCCTCCCCAGATCAGGGCTGCCCCTCATCCCATCACCTCGGCCTCGGCAGCTGGAGGTGAGTGGCCAGTGGGGGTGTGATCCAGGAGGAATCTCCAAGGGAAGGAGAGGAGCCAGCAGGTGGGCCCTGGGATCAGCATGGTGGGGGGCTTGGCTGGGGTTACCTGGCCAGAGGGGCCAGGTCCTGATGGATTCCTCCTGGCTTACACCAAGCACCTCATGTCCCCAAGGCTGGCAGCTGTCTGGGGGCCAACCCCTGGCTGTGGGCTGAGCCCCTCTGTCCCCAGGGAGAGTCCAAGGATTGCACTAACTCATCCTCCTGCCACCTCCAAGGGTGCTCACTACCCCCAAAGGTGCCAGTTGCCCCCAAAGGTGCACATAGTCCCTGGGAGTTCCCCTGAGGGGATGGAGGTGGGCGATGCCTGCGCCTCACCCTCCTGCCCCCTCGAGCTGCTGCTGCCTGGTGGCCTGAACCTTACAATTTTAGCTTTTTTCTATTAAACACAAACAACCTTTTTTTAATTAAATAAAAGATGAAATGGACAAATTCCTGTTCTAGATTATCTGTGTAATTGACTGGGTTTTGTGTTTCTTAACTGCATGGTATTCCTGCCGAGGGGTTTTATAGCACTTTTTAAATTTCTCTTTAAGATTTTGGTCCAGATTTCTACTGCTCTCGCCTGTCTGTTTTTGCTTTTTCCTTGCACCCTCCACGTTTGTAAACTCACTCCATTTTATACCTGATGTTGAGACCCAGCCCCACGTTGTACATAGCTGCGGGAACAATCATAGGGAACAAACAAACACCATCTGGACTCTTTCCACGATTAGTTGTTTTTACTTCAAAGAAATTTTAAAAGAAACATAAAAGGAAGCCAGGAAAAGGCTTGAGGATATTCTGAAAAGACAGAAACAAATCCAGCCCTGCACCAAGTCAGCTCCTGCTGCCCACACTGCCCGCACCAACTGGCATGTCTCTTCTCAGTCGTCTGTCTAACACCATTGGATTCAATAAAGTGATCTCCTGTACTGTCGGCTCCTGGTCCTGTGTCTGTGGCTCTGTTCCTGTGTGGCAGAGGGGAGGGCAGTTGTACACATCATAGAATCATGTGATGGTTTGGGTTGGAAGGGACCTTAAGCCTCATCTCAGTGGGACACCTTGCACTATCCAGATTGCTCCAAGCCCCTAGCCAGGGGGACATTTCCAGGGATGGGGCAGCTAACAGCTGCTCTGGGCAGCCTGTGCCAAGGCCTCACCTCCCTCACAGCCAAGATTTCCTTCCCAATATCCCATCTAACTCTTGGCAGTTTGAAGCCATTCCCCCTTGTCCTATCTCTCCAGTCCCTTGTCCTAAAGCCCTTCTCCAGCTCTCCTGGAGCCCTTTTAGGGACTGGAAGGGGCTCTAAGTCCTCCCCAGGGCCTTCTCTCCAGGCTGAGCATCCCCCATCTCTCCTAGCCTGTCTCCAGAGCAGAGGGGCTTAAGCTGTCAAAGCATCTACCTTGTTCTTGGTGGTTGCCTTCCTGCAAAATCCGGGAAGGGAGCCTTAGTAGAAACACTCCTGGGTTGAAATCTTAGCTGTTTTGCAGGATGCTGGGAGCAGTTTTAGGGACTGGGGACCTCTCTCCTGAGCTCACACTCCTGTAAAGTCTGGGGTGAGCAGAAATGCTCCTGATTTGGAGTCTTTGCAGTTCAGGACATGGAAAGCAGGAGGTCCCTTTCCTGGGGCAGAAGAGATAGGTCCTACCTGAGGTGAGCAGGGTGGGGGGAGGCCTCGGGGTGGATGGGCATTACCAGGGTCCCCTTTGCCTCACCAGCTCCGATCTGATCTCCCATTTGAAAGGACATGACGGTGACAGATGCCACATCAGCACAGGGGGACAGAGGTGGGACCCTGTCCCTTGTGCAAATCCAGTTGCTCTGCCCTGCAGCAGAGCACGGTTGGAGGCTGAAGCAGGCAGGAAGAGCCCGGTCTTCCCGCGGCGTCTCCAAATCTGTTTTCCCCCTCCGGAGAGCGATGCTGGAGCGGGGACAGATGCTTCAGGCGCCGTTAATTAATGACGGCGTGGCGATGAGCTGTAAGAGGCTGCAGTGGCGGACCCAGGGCCAGGAGAGGGCTCTTCCCATCGGCTCCCGCTCCTCCCGCACGGCGAGTTCACACGAGTTCGGTACGTTGGGTGCGGTCCCAGGCGCGGAGAGTGGGGCCGGTTTTGGTGACGCCCGGCCCCTCATCCGCAGGGATGTGCTCTGTGCGTGCACCCCGACCTGTGCTGACTCCAAGCCCTGTGCAGGCAGCAGAGCAGGCAGGAGAGGAGTGCAGGCGGGAGAGGAGGCAGGGGAGCAGCAGAAAGGTCTCACGCATCGTGACTACGGGAATTGCCATGGCGCAGAGCCAGAGGATTCGGTCCGAGCCATGGGGCGGGGGGAGATGCAGAAGGACCACGCGGGGCTGATGCTGACGCTTCAATTCCAGACGGACTCCTGCGTTTGGGAAGACTCAGCCACCCTTTTCAAGGGTGATGGGCAGGGGAGGGTCTCTTCGATTCGGGCAACCAGCACCCCTGGGTGCTGTGGTGGGGATATGGCCCCCATGCAGGACCCTTTCCCTGGCGGCAGTATCCGGTGGGAGCTCTTGCCTGTCTCTGTGATGTGTGTCGGGGGCTGGTGCAAGGCTGGGAGGGGGTTTTGCTGCAGCAAAACTGGGGTGTGCAGAGGTTTTGGGTGATGCAGCTCCCAGATGGGCTGGGACCTCGGGATCCTCTCCCTGCTCCAGGCACCACTTGTCCAGCGTGTCTCTGGCTGGAGCGGCTGGAGAAGCCGGTCACCTCCCTGTGTAGCTCAGATGCTCTGGCTGCAACACTGGGACCAGGGGCTGCTGGAATGGAGGTGGTGGACCCTCAGCTGTGGTGGTTTGGGGTGAACCCACAGGGTCCCTGTCCCTGCTCATGTATGGGGAGTAAGGGGTATCCAAGGACTCCTTTTCCCACTGGTGACTCCGTTGATGGGAAGGGGATCCTGCAGCACGGGCAAAACTGTCCCCCCACTGCCCTCTGCTCCCCACCTGGGCTCATCACTTGAATCCCATCAGCTTTTTCCTGATGTTTTGGCTCTAAAACCAAAGCTGGGCTCCCAGGAGCCTTCTGGATCTCGGGGAGGCACAGTGCAGGTGCCACCACCACTGCTGCGTCCAGCATCTCTCCTGTGGTCGCAGCAGGGACCTGGTTGGGATGGCAGGTCCTTGTGGCAGTGGTGGCGGCAGCGGTGGATGACAGGCGGGTGGTGATCTGGGCAAGGTCACTGGTGAGAAGGGACCAGTGTGCGTGACCAGTGCGAGGTGATTGATGTGAAGTGTTTGGTGTTGGTGCCCAGTATTAGTGCCTGGTATGAGGTGCCTGATGGCAGTCCGTGGTGTCAGTGCCAGGTACCAGTACTGTGTGTGAGGTGACCCCGCTGCGGAGTGCCTGTGCCCGGTGCCTGTGCTCGGTGCTGATGTGAAGTGCCCTGTGTAAGGTGACCCCGATGGGGATTTCCCGGCTCACAGTGTGAGGTGACTCCATGGGGTGCCCGGTGCCATTCCCGGACGCCTGCGGGAGATGCCGCTCCCGCACGATCCCCGGTGCGCGCCCCCGGGGGAGCCGGGCGGACCGAGGTGCGCGGGCGGGGCCGCGGGCGGGGCCT
>JANPWX010000150.1:126289-145691 GCA_024734555.1 Trochalopteron elliotii | reverse complement strand
AAAAAAAAAAAAAAAAAAAAAAAAAAAAAAAAAAAAAAAAATCAGGACATAGAGTGTCAGGACAGCCGGTGTCAGGACAGTCCCGCTGAAGTTTCTCCCGGTGCCGCAGCGGCGCGGGCTCTGCGGGACGGGGCCACCCGAGCTCTCGCCGAGCCCATCCCGGCGCCGCGGCCCGAGGTGTGATCGTCCGCCGTGGGGTGGGATGGAGTACTCGCCGCGGGCACCGGGTAGTGCACCTCGCCGTGTCCCGGTGCTGGGAGAGGGACAGGGAGCTGCGCTTTTCCCGGGAACCCATCCCCGGCCACGGGTCCCAGAGCTGCCCAACGCCCGAGGCTGCCCGTGGGGGCTGCGTCCAGGAGGTGGCTGGGACGGAGCCTGGAGGGATTGAGAGGAGGGCGGCCAGTGGTGCAGGAGTCTGCGGAACTGGCGGGGAGCACCCAGGGGCTTGGGGACCCTCCCGAAGGCGTGAGGCCCCCTGGGAATGCGGGGCCACCCCGGGGATGCCGCGCGGTGCCGCCGGGTCAAAGGTGCCCTCTGGGCGCTGCGGGATGCTCCAGCTCCTCATCCCTGCGGATGCCCGACAATGGGTGCCCTTGGGGGGCTGGCCCCGGGAGTGGCGGGGGCGCGGGGCTGTTCCCGCAGCATTGCGGGGAGCTCACCCTGGTGCCGGGAACCCAGGGAGCGGCGTGGCCCCAGCGGGGGCAGCTACAAGCCCCGCTGCACTGACGGCTTCTTCGTAGCTGCCTGGCCAGGAGCCAGCTCCAGACAGACCTTTCGTCTGGATTCCCCTGCCGTGGCTACACCATCTCCGGGATCCTCCAGCACTCCCTACGCTGGCAGGGTGCCGTCAGGGTGCAGCCGTGCAGAGGGGTTCAGTCCAGCGCCGGGGATGTCACACTGAGGTGCTGCAGCCCTAGCTGTGCCCAGCACATGGCTGCTCCCCTCAGCCTAGTTTTAAAGAGTGATCCCAAAGGAGCTCTGCAAATTGCGCAGGGGACAGGCAGTGTTGCAAGGTGACAGTGGCATGGGGGGGGACACACAAGTCTTATGTCACCCATTGCTTCGTGGTCTCCAACTGTATCAGTGACTGTTTGTCTGCACGGGCGCTCCTTGGCGCAGCGCTCTTCGGTCCTCCAAGTGAGAGTGGCCGGGGTGCTGCGGGGTGTCACCCACTGCAGAGCGTCCGACAGCACAGCCTCCTGCGCTGTGGAGCTGCAGGGCGCTGCTGGACTCCCCGCCTGCTCCTCTGCTGCAGCAAAACTTCAGTCCTGAGCGCAGGCTGGCTGGTACGCGAGGTGCTGCTGCAGCGGTGTTACTCCTGCACGCACCGAGCGGCAGCGCAGCCACCGGCAGGAGTCTCCAGCCTGCTGCATTTTTCCTCGCTAGCACAGTGCCTCGGCCGCACGCTGCCGAGGGCTGCCGGACCCCCGGGGCATCCCTGGGGCATCCCCGGGGCTCTGCGCCCTTGCTGCGCGTGGGTGTTTTTGGCCGCAGAGTTTGGGTGGGGGGAAGTGTGGCTTGCCGTGGTCTGTGTGCAGGGGGAGTGAGGCATCAAGGGGGAGGTGATGCACCCAAGGTCATTGAGGCCAGCAGTGGCAGTGGGAGTCACCCGTGCTGCTCGAGAACAGCACAACCCAGCAAAGCACCCCAGTGCCCCCAAACCCAAGTGCCTCTCAGAGTGATGCCATGTCTCCTCCTTGCTTATGGGTGTAGTGCAGGAATAGGTCTGACCTTGCCCGATCCCCTGGCACCTTGCCTGGCCTCCCGTGGTGAGCACCGCTGCCCCGCCTGCTGGGAGCCAGCCTGAAGCCCCGGTGCCCCCGATTCTGCAGGGCGAGGACACGTCCCTCGCTGCCTGTGAGCCCGGTGATGGCAGTGGCAGTGAGCAGCACCCGCTGCACTGCACTGCTGCCGGCCGCCCTGGCTCTGCACCCTGCTGCCCACAGTGCCCACGGAGAACACACAAATACAGTCATATAGACCCTCATACACGTACATGGATATATATTATCAATATGGCTGGGGAGGAGGTTTGCAAACACAGCCACTCTGGTATTTGCTGCTGACTGCTCCCATGGGAGCTGCCTCCTGCTCCATAAGCCCCAGGGATGGTCACTGGGCTCAAGCTAGAGGCCAGTGAAGTGAGCCGGGACTCCTGCTCCCCCGCAGGTCCTTCCTCCAGTTCACCATGGTTTTGGCAAAGTCCCAGCTCTGGGAGCCGGATGACTGCGGCTCCTCATTATGACTGGAGTTTCTCCTTCCCCAGGCTGCGCAGAGAACTGCGAGCTGGCAGCCCTGATGCCCTCCACCAGGATCAATGCCCAGTGTACAGATGGGACCCAGTGCCCACTGGTTTAAAATCCTGAATTTTTAATTCCCTACTCCCGGCAGTGCAGCTCGGCACTGTGCCTGGCCGTGCTCAGCCTGGTGGCCACCAGCACCTTCCCTGTGCCAGTTATCTGGAGCCATGGGGAAGTGCAATCAGCAAAATGCTTTTGCCCTTGGCTGCGGTCGGCCTTTCCCTCCTGGATGAACACCCAGCCCTTCCCTGGCTCGTGCCCTCAGCTCAGCTCCTGCATGAGCCTGTGTTCCCCAAAGCGCTCTTTGATTATTAGCCCTAATAATTGTGTTATCGCATCGACTGAACTGTTTCAGATGCCAAAGCTAATTTTGCTCTTCATGCCTTCCTTCATCAGTAATGGGATTTTGATAACATCATGCATCCAAAAGTATTGGATAAACTTGGCATAATTCCCCATTTATTAATTAAACCGTAAATTAAGCAGCGTGCGTCTGGAATCTGAATGCCCCAAACTGGTGTGATCCTGCTGCTGGGGATGGTGCTGGCCCATTCCTGTCAGCCCTGGGGTGTGGGATCCTGGTGTCTCTTGCTTAGGCTGGGGACTGCCACATCCAGGTGGGACCACCTGCTCCATTGCTTCCTGCGTGCCGGAAGTTGTGATGTTTCATCAGCTCTGGTGTTTGGAGTAGGAATTGTGTTGTCCCTGAAATTAGTCAGAGTCTGGCAGAGCTCCCTGTCCCCCCAGGGTGGCTCTGCGGGTGCTGGTGCTTTGGGAGGGGTGACTGCAGACAGCTCTGTCAGTACATGTGGCAGTGCTGGGCTGTGCCAAATTCCTGCTGTCTGGAGCCACATCCCACTCTCCCACACAGGCAGTTGTCTTACTGTTGCACCAAACCCATCTCCACTGACTGTCTGTGGCCCTACTGACCTGGAAGGCACTTCTGGCACTGACAGGGTGTCCTTCTCCTTGTGCATCTTAAGGAAAGCTGGTGTTTTAATTAATCCAGGATGTTTCATGCTCCCCAGCTTTTCCTAGCCCTGCAGGGTGCAACAAATGTGGAATCTGGGCTTGTGCATTCCTGGGGATATGGGGAAACCAGGAGCAAAGTGTGTGCTCAGGGCGTGCGTCGCTGTGGGATGCGATGGGGTAGTCCAAGCCCTGAGTCTGTGCTGAGCTGGAGGGGGCCTGGGGGGGCTGTTCTGCTGCCAGGGACCTGGGGAGCTGCTCTGGAACCAGGCTGAAGCCATGGGGATTGGGAGAGTCTGCGAGCAGCAGGATGCCCAAGGCATGCCTGTGTGCCAGGCTGGTTTGGGATCAGCAGAGCTGATCTGACAGCTGACATTGTGGCAGTGCTGGCATGGGATGAGGCATCCCTGACTCCTGTGAGCCTCATGGGGTGCCTCACACCACAGCAATTCCACCAAAACACCAGGGAGGTGGGATCAGGCTCCAAACTGCTCAGCATTGTCCCAGGGAGATGCCTCCTACCTTCTCCTGCAGGACACAGGCTGTCCCTGGGGACATGCTGGGACTGAGGGCTGCTGGTTCTGGGGAACCCCAAGTGGCACCACAGCTCCCATTGGCCCTGAGCAGAGGATTCAAGGAGGAAAACAACCCCAAATTTCAGAGCCATGCATGAATTTATAAGCACATGGACTCCCTGTGGGCTCTGTTGCTGTCTTGCTCTGTTTCCAGGGGAGTCCCAGGGTTTGCTTCTGGAACTGAGGCCTGGTAGAGCTGGGTTAGTGCCTGGGATGAAGGTGCTGGCTTGTGCCCACACTGTCCATGCAGCATTGTGACACCACTGCCAGCAGCCTGGCACAGCCACTGCTTGGTGCTGCAGTGAGCTCTCTGTGGCTGTGCCAGCTCAGCCACTGCTCTGTGCCACGGGAAAGCCCAGCAGAGACCCCCTGGTGGAGTGGTGTGGGCCTGGCCATGGGGGCCCTTGGAAGGGATGGTGTAGCATAACTGCAAGGGAAGCGGTTCAGGAACCAGGGTGCTTTGCATCTGGGCTCTTCAGGTTTTTCCAGGGGAGGAACAACCTTCTCCAGGATGCACCAGTGGAGCAGCTCCTCTGTGCAGCCCTGAAAGTGTGTGCTGTTGTGCTTGTGCTGACAAAACACCTGGAGTCACATAGGGATGCAGTTCAGAGGGGCTGGGCAGGGACAGAGGACCCCCCTGTGGTGTTCAGGGGCTGTGCTCATCACCCCAGCTGCACTCCTGGCTCTCCCAGTGACATTTCTCCACCTGCAAAGGTTTATTAATGGAAGTTAGTCCTGTGTCCTGGCCTTGGTGGGGCTTTGTGCCTCAACAAAATCCCATGGGCTGTTGTGATGCTGTGTCCTTGCTGATCCCATCATTGTGCTTCCTCCATTCCCTTTGCCACCCCAAATGCCACAAGGCTGGATGGCCCTGGGGACACAGAGCTCTATTCTGCCTCTGGACTCTGCTTGCCTTGGAGCTGGGCAAGCAGCACCAGCATTGCTCCCACAGGCATCCAGTCCTGGGGGACTGAGCCCAGGCTGACAGGGAGGAGGGGGATGAGCATTGCTGGGAGCTCTCCAGGACTGGGAATGGTTTCCTGGATTCTAACACCAGCCCATTAAGACCTTGTGCTTGGCTAGGAGCTGTGGAGATCTCCCTGGAGCCTCCCCCTGGAAATGGCCCCTCGTGGCTTGTGTCTGCTCCTTGGGCCGGTCCGTGGCGCTGGGGAGCAGCGCAGGGCGTGCGCTCCCAGCTCCCGTCTGCCATCGATCCACCGCGGCTCGGCTCGCTCCCGCAGCCACTTCTGGCTGTTCCCCAGGAGCTGACCTGGCTCTTTTCCTCTCCTCCCATGCCGATCTGGAGCCATCAGTGTGGCACAGGGCCATGGCCAGGAGTTGCCAGCACTGTGGCCATGGTGCCGGCAGCGTGATGCCCACCCGGGAGGCAGAACTTGGAACTCTTGGCTGTGTGGTGGATTCAAAGTGCCAGGGCAGCTCAGCCCATCACCATCTGGTGCCCTATTTAGCTGCTCTCGTGTTGCCTTCGGAGCAAGACACTGCTGCCACAGCATCACAGTGCTGGGGAGTGGGCTGGGCTCTGGCAGCACCTGGAACCTACGTTTTGGGAGGCTTCTTTGGCCATTCATGTTTCTGTGTGCCAAGGGTGGACTGCCTGTGCTGCCTGGGGTTGGGGTGAGCCTGGTGGTTTGCTGTGGCAGTGGCCAGTGCCATGTGGGATGCTCCATGTGCTCTGCTGTCCTTTGCAACAGCTGTGTCCCCACAGCTCAGGAGACTTGGGCTCCAGCATCCCCAGCTGCCTTTTCTACCTGTGCCATAGGGGCACATGGCATGAGCTGAGACCCTCTGTCTGAAGTGCTGATGGTGAGTGGTGCCTGCAGCCCCTGCAGCATTCCTGTGGGATGAAAGAGCAGTTGATGGGAGACACTGGGAAGCAGAGAGCCACAGTGGAGAGGAGGAAAAGTGCTCACCAGTCTCTTTGCTGTTGGCACCCAAATTTCAGGTGGCAGTGGCTGTGGAAGTGCCTGCCCCAGCTACTGTGGGAGCCCTGGCACCAGTCCCAGCTCAGGTCCCTCCTGCCCTTCCTGGGGCAGCTGCAAACCAGAGCCAGGGCCTGATCCCTCTAGAAAAAGTGGGCTTTGGGGGATCAGCACCTCTGGGTGCCAGGCAGGGCTCTGAGTGCCCAGCAGTGGGTCCTTCTCTCCTCTGATGCAGGCACTGGTGTCCTGGACTGTCACTGCCCTTGTCCCCCATTTCACCTCAGTGCTGTTCTGATTTTAGAGGCAAAGGCACAGAAAATCCCTGAGTGCCTCACTGGTGGGTGCCAGCAGTGCTCCCCATGCAGGGAGGTGACCCTGGGTAGGGACAAACCTGCCATGTCCCTGAGTCACAATGCTTTGGGAGGCCCTGCCATTGCTGAGAAGCACTCCAATACCTGGTGGGTGCTGGCTGGGGTGATGCTTTGCAGGAGGAGATGCACAGGAGTGAGCAGGGCAGGGTGGGATCATCCCTTACCCACATTGACCTTTAGGTGTCCATCCAGTGGGAGACTTCTGGCATCAGGAGCCCATGGTTTGGCTTGGGAACACCAGAAGCCATCAATCTGGAACCCAAATGATGGACAAAGGCTGCCTTAAGGCTGCATTTACTGCTAGACCTCGCTTGGTTTTGCTGTGAGTAACACAGATCCTCTCTCATAGCAAACACTGGCTGTGAAACCACCGTCAGTTCTTAATTTTTTATTTTACAAGCTCTCCCTCGTGAGCTGGGGGCTGAGTCTCCTTCCTTGAGGCCAGGGGCTCTGTGATGAGGAGCTGAGATTCTGGCTGTGGGGCAGCGAGGCAGGAGCTCATCCCGAGCTGTGCAGTGTGGTGCCCTCCCTGAATTACTCATCCCTGGGGAAGAGCCTGTGGTTGGGGCTGCTGAACCCCAGCAAGTTATTATTTTTAATTAGCTGAGCTGGGAGCTGGTGGGTGATGAGGCCATGAGTGGAGTGTGCCGTGGTGGGGAGAAGGGTGCTGGCCAGCTCTGGTCCCATACAGAGATGCTGCTGGTGCCTGCAGGATGGGAAGCAGTGCTGGGGGTCCCGGTGAGGCTTCGTGGCTGTCACTGGCCCACTCAGAGCTGGGGGAATGCTGAGCTTCAGCCCTGTTCAGGGATTTCCTCTCTCAGGGTGCTGCTTTCCATGCTGTGCCTCAGTTTCCCTTGGAGGGTGGGGCTGTCTGGCCAGCAGCACCAGCTTATACATGGGACAGGAAAACATGTCCTTGTGAGGGTGATGTCGCAGCAGCTCAGGTCCTGTGATGCCACTTGCTACTGGAGTTTCCTCCCCCCATCACACCCCTCAGCTGTAGGAATACCCTCCCCTGAGAAGTGTGGAGCTGGGGGAGCAGAGACTCCCCTTGCCCTCAGCACAGTGGATCAGGGTGGGAGTGTGGGGGGATCCCGGGGCTGGGGAAGGGGAACAGGGATGAGATTCCAGGGTTTGCTGGGCTGTTGCAGAGCCCCTTTGCACCAGGGTCCTGCAGCATCTCCCCACCCAGCACCCCCTCCCCTCCCTCCTCCCTGATCCTTTGGTCTGGTGTCTTCACACATCCCTAGCCAGTAATTCTCTGTTAATTAAATGACCATTAGAAGCCAAGTCATGTTTTTGCCTTAATTAGAGTCTCCTGTCTCACCGCTGTGAGCTGAAACTCTGGCCTGGCATGTCCCCTTCGTGTCCCACTCTGGACCGATGGGAGCGCTGGGGAGTCAGGAGCGCTGTGACCGCCGGAGGGATGCCCAGGCATTGTGCCAGTGGGTCAGGCAGAGATGGGATCTCCCCCTCCAGCCCTTGTGCTCCTGATTTCAGAGGCAAAACACCTGCTGGCATCAAAATCCAGATGGGGCACTGCTAAATATCTCAGCTGTACTCTGGAATCTCTGCTTGCCTCCGGGCTGCACTGCAGGGTTGTGCAGGCTCTGTAGTACCCAGGCTTCCCTCTGGCATTGGGGTGGGAGAGGTCTTGCCTTGAAAGTGGCTCGGGATTTTCATTCACCGTCATCCAAGCCCAAGCCCTGGCACACGGCAGCAGTTTTGGGATCAGCTCCTCGTTCGTGGAGGTCTGGGGGATTCCCACATCTCTGTCCCAGCAGGACAGCTCAGACCTGGCTTTGCCATCCCGTGAAGGAGCAATAACTCATCACTGTGGGCCCACAGTGGCAGCCGCCCTTCATTAACTAACGAGCCTCCCCCAGATCGGGGTCCCTCTGGGACACTTCATCCCTCTGGGCTGGGGGGGCCAGGGTTGGGACCCCCGTACCCACCTGCCCACACCCAGCCCATGCTCGGTCAGCGCCGGCTGCTGCTAATTGCTGCCTCAGCCTCATTAATCTTCATTTGTTGCTGTTCCTGCTCTCCATCATCCCCGCTGCCTTCACCTTCCTGCAGGGGAGAGGTTCCTGCTGCTGGAGGGGGGAGGTTCCTTCTGCCCCTGCAGAGGAGCAGCTGGATTCCCCAGAAGCCCTCACCCTGATGGGGACTGAGCTCCCTGGGTGCTGCTGTGTCCAGGGACATCGTGGTCCTTCTGTGTATCCCCAAATTCTTACCCTGGGTCTGGTCCTTTGCAGAACATCCTGGCTGATGAGAGCAACTTCCCATTGATTTCCTGCTTCTCCCTACATGGTTCTCAAAGCCCCCCAAACAGTGAATCCCCCCCTCCATCCTTCCCCATCCCACCCTGACAGGGAGCTACTGATGGGATCACTGGCTCCAGTCTGGGATTTACATCCCACCAGGCCTTGGGGTGCTACTGGCAAATGGAATGCAGCAAATGGAATATGTGAAAGGGAGGGGTACACCCCCCCCCCCCCCACGCCCCACCCCTCTGCTCCCTAAAACCAGCAATGGAGCCAGGGAGGTTTACCCCAGGAAGGGCTGGTGTGGAGCTCAGTGCAGTTTCTCAAGGTTCACTATCAGCTTTAATGGGGTTTGGAGGGGGTGGACTGGGGTGAATTTGGGGGCTGACCCTGGAGGGAGTTTGCTGGATACAACCCCTGGGGCTCCTTCTAGGCCAGATGTTTGCAGCTGGGGGACACTGCCCGAGGGGGTACAGGGTAACACAGCGTGGGGTGCAGAAGGGTTTTAGGGGCTCTGAGGGTGGTGCAGCATGCAGGTGCATGCATGAAGTGGGGCTGGGGTGATATGTTAGAGGTTCTGGGAAGCTGCTGCAGGCCCAGGATATGGGATGTCCTCTGGGATGTGGCAGTGCTGCAATGGTGGATTTAGGATGCTGCACTGAGGGGTGCAGGATGAGGCACTGGGGGCTGCAGGGGGGTGCATTAGGGGAGAAATGCACTGTGAGGGTGATGAGTTTGGTGGGGTTCAGAGTTGCATACTGGGGGACTGGAGCAACAGGGAGCAAGGAAAAGCCCTGTGGGGGCAGAGGTGGCAGCTGGGGGGCTGTGGGGACCCCACACTGCGGGGGCAGTGTAATGGAGGTGCATGGGTGTTGTGCCACCCTCCCCACCCTCTGCCCTGTGGGGTCTCTGCACCAGAAGCCCACCCTGTCCTGCTCCATGGGGAGCTCCTGGTGGGTTTTTTTTGGGGGGGAAAGGTGCAGTGGGTCCTACCATTCCCATCAGCCTCTCCTGATGGGTGCTGCACCCCAGGGAGGGTCTGGGGGATCCCCAAGCACCAGCAAGGCAGCAAGAGCCCCTTTCCTAGGCAGTATTTATTCATGATGCCTTAACCCACGCTTGTTCTTCAGCCAAGGACTGATAGAACTGGTTAATTATAACCCTCATATTTTCTTTATGTTCCTGACCTGCGATCTTGGCGAGGGGGTAATGGGGAGCAGTGGGGGGCGGGGGGGAACAACTGCAAACCAGGCAGGAATAAAGAGGAAACTTGAAGAACCGCAGCGAGTCCTCGGCAGGGGCAGCCCAGCGGGGTTCGGGGGTGTGGTGGGGATGTCGGGGGGCCGAGCTTCCTTCCCACCCGCACCGCCGGCCGCTCGGCCCCTCGCCAGCGGCTGCCGCAACTTGCAAAGAGGAGGGGAAAAAAATTGCAAAAGGAATGAAGAAAAAAAAAAAAAAAAAGGCAGCGGAGCCGGAGCAGGACTGCAATGCAGTGCCGCAGCCGAGCCCGCACGGCCCCCGCCCGCTGCCGGGGGAAAGGGGCTGGGACGGGGACAGGGGGCTGGGACGGCCCCCACCCACTGAGGATCTGCGCCGTGGGGTGGGAGCAGCTCTGCCCCCACAGCGGAGGGGTTGGGCTGCCCCGCTTGTGCCTGGTGGGGACACGGGATGTGCCCGAGGACACCCAGTGAGGCGGTGGCACAGTGGGGACTGAGACTTGGAGGTGAAGAGACACTGCCCCACTGGGTGCTCTGCCTGCCCCATACACTGCCCCACTGCCTGCCCTCCCCGCCTCCCATCCCTCTCCGGCTGCCTCTGACCTGTCCAGGCTGCCCCCAAGGCACTGCCCCACCCTGCCCTGTCCATGCAGGAGGCGGATCAAAGCTTAGTCCCCTCGCTTGGGGGTGCAGGATCAGCCCCCCGCCCCCCCTGGCAGCCCCCAAGTGCTGTAAGGTGCTCAGCTGGAGGGGGAGCAGCAACAGGGTCTCCATTTGTTGGCTCCCCGCAGGTCCCTCCCGGGCCTCAGTTTCCCCCGGGTCTCAGCTCTGCCAGCACCCGTCCGGTGAGCACCATAAGGGAGCAATTAGTGATGCTAATTAGGTCGCCCGGTTCAAAAGCAACCCCTGCAGCGAGGCCTGATGCTGCCTGCAGCCCCCCAGCCGCGGGCAGCACCGCAAAGGCCCCCCCGGCAGCCCCCAAAGCAGCAGTTCCCTGGCCAAGTGTCTGTGCTGCATCTCTGCTCCCAGAGCCCCCCATGGCACGCAGCTCTCGGGGTTCCCCCACGCGCCCGCTGGCACTCGGAGGGGTGTGCGGGTGTGCAAGCCCTTGCACAGGCTGCGGGCAGTGCCACGCACGGGTGAGGACACGCACACCCACGGGGGGATGCTGGCACAGCCACACGGGCACTGCCCGAGCACGCAGGTGACAGCCCTGGGCAGGTGTGCACGGCCACGGGCACAGCCCCGGGCACACACAGCCTGTGCACGAGCATTCACACACAGCCCTGGGCGGGTGTGCTCACACGTGGGCACGGCCTGGGCACGAGCATTCACACACACATGCCGTGCACGAGCATTTACATACCCTGTGCAGGTTTACACACACACACACATTCTTACCCTGTGCACACACCTTGCACAAGCGTTCACACTCTCACGTTTGCATGTCCCAGTGCACGGACAAGCTTGCACCTCCATTTCCACACACGCACAGACACACACAGACACACAGCCCGTGCACATGCACTGGCCCTTGCACACTGATGCCCACCCCTGCACGCTCACAGGTGCACAGACACACCCCCGGCACGTCTCGTCCTGCCCGTGCACACCTGTGCACACCCGTGGGCTGCCGGGCGTGCCCGGCTGCGGGTGCTGAGCGGTCCCCGCTGTCCCGGTCCCTGGGGCTGGTGGCTCCGCGCTGCAGGAGCAGCATCGCGATCATCGCGGCGGGGCTCGCCTGTGCCCCCGGGCAGTCTGGGAGGAGAGGCGGCTCATCCAGGTGCCCCCTCTGGGTGCTGCCCACCTTGTGTGACAGCTCTGGGTGCACAGCGGGTGCCCTGGGGTGTGTTGTGGTGGAGTGCAACCCTGGGGTCCCCCCACCTCCTGTTCTCTGGGGAGCTTGCAGGGTGTCAGTGGCCTGGACCCCACAGCCTTTGTCCATGGGTGCAGGGCAGAGCCAGGACCCCTGCCCCAGACCAAGGGGGCAGGATCCAGCACTTGGATGTTACCCCCAGCAGCCTTTGGTTTCCAAATCCTGGCTCTCCTCCCGCCCACCCTGGTGCACGTGGGTAGTGATGGAGACAAACTTCTCAAGTGGTGGGGACAGACCCAGACACAGATCCAAATCTTAGCTGCTGGTAGCTTTGGGGAACCTTTGAGGCCCTCAAGATCAAATAACCCTCAGCTGGGTAGGGGTTAAATGCAGCAGCTCCTGCTTCATCCCAAGGAGGATGTGGGGGTTGTGGGAGACCTCCAGCATCCTGCTCCAGCCCCCCAGTGCCAGGTTTCAGGACTGGGTGATGCTGATTCTGGTGTTGGTGGCTGTGACAGCCCCTCAGTGGAGTGGGAAGGTGGCTGTGGCC
This sequence comes from Trochalopteron elliotii, assembly GCA_024734555.1. Taxonomy (NCBI): domain Eukaryota; kingdom Metazoa; phylum Chordata; class Aves; order Passeriformes; family Leiothrichidae; genus Trochalopteron; species Trochalopteron elliotii. The sequence continues at coordinate 133,686 of JANPWX010000150.1, read as the reverse complement.
AAGCCATTGGGTGGCAAGGCTGCAGGCTTGCAGCAGGGACCTTGTCTGGGTGAGAGTGACATAATCACCTCATGTTGTTGTGTGAAGGACTGCCTCTGCCTCATGGGGGGCCCCCCAGACCCCCACACCACATTCCCCTGGGGGAGCAGTGGTGCAGGAGGAAGGTCCCAGGTGTGGAGCTACACTCTGGGTAATTCAGTGCTTGGTTCACCTGTGAGGTGGCCAGAGACATATGGCAGTGTCAGTTTGGGGAGCATCACCCCCAGGTCTCTGGCTGGCTTTGTTGAGGTGAGAGCACTCCTTTCTGAGTTCTGTAGGAAGGGCAGAGGAGCACCTGGCCCCGGTGGATGATGCTCTGGCCAAAAGGCTTCTTGAGGATGAGGAGCAAAGAAGAGATGCAAGGAAGGGGGTGCACTCAAGCCACAGCTCACCTGCCCCCAGAAACTCCTTCCTGGGTTATCTGTGATTCTGCTTCTGATCTTTGCTTCCCCTGCTGGAGACCCTCGAGTTCTCCTTAACCCCACTGGCACAGTGCATTCCCTGGCATTCTTCCCTGCTCTGGTCTTCTCTTGCAAGCTGCTTTCTGATGGGGTTGTGGAGGCACTTTGGGGCTGGAGCTGGGATTGTGAAGGTCATGGAGACCCTTTGGGGCTGGAGTTGGGTTGTGGGGTACTTTGTTCCAGGTTTGCCTGCAGGAGTCAAAGCCACATTTGCAAGACAATGGCCATCCCCATCCTTGGCTGGTGCTCAGACCCAGCTGGGCTGGGGATTCTGAGCATGTCGGGCTGTGCTGCAGCCCTGGCTGTGACCTGGACACCTTCCCTGGCTCCATGGAGGAGCAGAGCTGGCCAGGGGAGCCCTGTGGGGGTGGGAGGCGTGGCACCCAGGACATGGTATCTGTGACATGTGAGTTGACCCACTGACCTGCACACTGAACCTGCCACTGCTGTGTAGAGCCAGCTCTTCCCTGCTTCCATCCATCCTCAAAATGTGCCCTGCCAAAGCTCCCTGGGGGCTGGAAGAAGAGCAGTGTGTTGCTTCTCTTCTGTTCCCAGACTTGGAAGCTCCCCTGAGGCTGGGAGCAAGTCCTGAGGGAACCACACCAATGCTGGATCCCTGTGGGTGCCCCATGCCCGAGGTCCCTGCCTGGGAAAAGGAGGAGATGGGAGGGCTGAATTTGTCCAAACTGACCTCATTCTTTTCTCCTGGGGATGCAAACCCCCTTCCCTCATCCCGAGTGGCCTTGCCAGGTGAACATCCTCCCAGAGTGTCCCTGTAGTTCCTGGGAGGCTTGGAGCTGACACCATCATTGATGCAAAGCTGGGTGATGCTCCCAGTGGATTTGGAGATGTCAAGAGCCAGGAAATGCAGGGGCCAGCTGGACTTCCCATGGCTTGTGAGGGATCCAGGTGACTTCTTGCAGACACTGGGTCTGTGCCCCTCTAGCAGAAGATCTCCTGGTGTCCTGGTGCTGCCCTGCTGCCCACGCACACGCTGTCCTGGGGACACTGGGGAGGAGTGGGAGCAGCAGGGACCTGTGTGACCCGTGACATGATGTGTTTCAGGGAGCCCCTGACCCACCATGACGTTCAAGCAAGCGTCCATGATGGCCCCAGAGGCCACGGCCAGCACCCTGCCCATGAGCACCATGGAGAACTCCACTGAGGCTGCGGGGCCGGGCGAGAGCAAGGAGGACATGTTCACCAAGCTGAGGGACAAGTTCATGAATGAGCTCAACAAGATCCCCTGTGAGTAGCTCCTTTCCCAGGTGTTACCCTCCTGATGACCCCCCCACCGCACTGGTTCCAGTACAACCTGTGGAACAAGGTTTTTGGGTGGCTGGGAGGGAGCCACAGGGCTGACAACCACATTGGCTTTTGCCCACAGTGCCACCCTGGGCCCTCATTGCCATCGCAGTCGTGGCTGGACTCCTCATCCTCACCTGTTGCTTCTGCATCTGCAAGAAGTGCTGCTGCAAGAAGAAGAAGAACAAGAAGGAGAAGGGCAAAGGCATGAAGAACGCCATGAACATGAAGGACATGAAGTCAGGCAACCAGGTGATGTCCTCCTGGGCTGCTTGGCCAACAGCCCCTCTGGCTGAGTTATGGACTGTGTCAGGACACTCATAGATCAGGCAGCAGATTGGGATGGAGCTGCCAGGACCCCGGGTGGAGCCAGGACCTGAGACAGCAGCACTGTCCTCTTCCAGTGTCTGGTGGCCCAGATGGACCAGGCTCAAGCTGGCCCTGACCTGCCAACCTGAGCCAGGAAATGTTGATTTAATCCCTTGTGTCTCCTACATCCCTCTGGGTCAGACTCATTTCTCTGAGCCTTTAGCTGAGAGGGGAGGGGCATCAGGCCAAAACACCTGCCAGTTTGGGATCCTCAAAACGTCTGTGGTGAAGTAGCAGGTGCTGGTACCTCATCCTGGTGTCCAGCCCAAGGCAGGCTTTGGTAGCCACAGGCTGGGGGCCACCCTGGCCATTTCAATGGGCTTAACCCATGGCCATTTGGATGGTGTAGGAGAATTTGGGTATCTGTTCCTGCTCCTCAGGGCCATGTGGGCACCATGAGCATGCAGACAGGGCTGGAGCAGGAGAGAGGGAAGGTGTAGGGTGGGATTCCCCAGTGGAGAGTGAGGGCTGCATCCTCTGGGGCTCCACAGGTGGTACAGGCCCTGATCCCCACCCTGCCATGGGTCCCTTGGTGTCTGTGTAACATGTCTCTCTTTGCCCACGGTGCCCTTGCTGTCCTCCTGCCCTACTACCCTGGCTGCCTCTCTGCCCTGGGACACTCTCCACGTAAGTGTCACCATGACCCTCCTTCTCCATCATCTGCTTCCAGGGCGGGATGGGGGACACATCAAAGAGGGGGGGTAAGGAGCTGGGACTCCCACCCCATGGACTGTGCTTGGAGAGGCAGGAAGAGGGGTGGATTTCCTGGGGACAATCTATTTCTGAGCCTACAAAGCCTGGAAATGGCCCTGATAAGCCCTTAGCTCTGGCTGTAGTGCTCCTCCAAGCACGGGCAGGGGGGCACAGGACCCACCACCTGCAAGCACCAAACCTCCCTCCACTGGAGTCAATCCCTTGTCCTGGCACCCCTGGAAAGCCTCCCTGTCATTTTGGCTGGATCAGCAGTGGGGGCTCCCTGGGAGCTGCGTGGCTGTGGCATAGCCAGTGCCACCCCCAGCCTGTTCTGTCAATGCTTCATGTCCCCAGCACGTGGGTCTGCTTTCCTCTGGTGGAGAGAACCTGGGTGTTGAGATGCCAGGAGGGTTGGGGTGCTGAGGTCCCCAGTGTTGTGGGGCTGGGGCTGCTGGGCTGTGACTGTCCTGCTGAGCTGGACACCTCGGCTGCCATTCCAGGACCAACAGGACGACGATGACGCAGAGACGGGTCTGACAGAGGGGGAAGGTGAGGAAGAGGAGAAGGAGCCAGAGAACCTGGGCAAGCTGCAGTTCTCACTGGATTATGATTTCCAGGCAAACCAGGTGATGGAGGGGCTGGGGCTCAGCTGGGATTTGTCCATGGGGGGAGTTGAGATGAAGACAGGTCTCTATGCTGGACCTGGGAGGCAGAGGGAAGGAGGAGTTGGGTGCTGTGTCATAGGAAGTCCTGCCACACCCATGTTGGACTGGAGATGAGCCCTTGGCAGCTGCAGTGCATGGCTGGGCTGTCTCACTGAGGACTCGTCTGCTCTTCCAGCTCACAGTGGGGATCCTCCAAGCTGCTGAACTGCCAGCTTTGGACATGGGTGGCACCTCAGACCCCTATGTCAAGGTGTTCCTGCTCCCTGACAAGAAGAAAAAGTATGAGACCAAAGTGCAGAAGAAGACCCTCAACCCTGCCTTCAATGAGACATTCACCTTCAAGGTAAGCCCCTTCATCCATAACACAGGACCTTGTCTCCCACTCCAATCCTTCCCCTGGTTGTAGCAGTCCTGTGTGCTCACTTTTCCTTCCAGGAGCAGGTGGTCCTGGCCTGGGGTCCTCCAAGCTCCTTGCAGCCCAGTTGTTGTTCCTTTGTGCAGGTGCCCTACCAGGAGCTGGGTGGGAAGACTCTGGTGATGGCCATCTACGACTTCGATCGCTTCTCCAAGCACGACATCATTGGTGAGGTGAAGGTGCCCATGAACACAGTAGACCTGGGCCAGCCCATCGAGGAGTGGCGGGACCTGCAGAGTGGTGAGAAGGAGGAGGTGAGAGCCAGCCCTCAGCCAGCTGAACCCCTGGCTGGGGGACTGAGATGGAGGCTGGCCATGGGGTGAGCTCTGCTTTCAGGCCCATCCCACAGTGCTCAGGGTCACTATCACCGTGGGGTCCCACCAGGGTACCATGAATATCCTGGCAGTCATTGCTGGGCAGGATCTGACCTTTTGTTCCTCTGTATAAAAATATTTCTATAACAAAAAAGACTATAATACATCTTGAGTGCTGTGCTGGGTCTGTCTTGTCCTGGACCCAGTGATCAAACCCTTGTGTTGGTGCACAGGGTACCAGCTTGTGCCTGGACTGAGCAGGGTCTGGGGGGACCTGCATGTCTGATTGTGTCCAAACACTGGAGTCCCAGGCACTGGCAAGGCTTTGATCTGCCCTCCTTGCTCCTCTTGGCAGCCAGAGAAGCTGGGAGATATCTGCATCTCCCTGCGGTACGTGCCCACGGCCGGGAAGCTCACTGTCTGCATCCTGGAAGCCAAGAACCTGAAGAAGATGGATGTCGGGGGCCTCTCAGGTGGGTGTTGCTCAGAGGCAGCCTTGCCCTGCCCTGCTGGGGGCTCTCAGTATCCTCTGTGGGGAAGGACTCTGGAGCCATCTGTCTGGCAGAGCTTGGGAAAATCCCCAGTACATCCTCATGCCTTGGAGGCAGCCCAAGGCCTGGCTGAGGTGAGGGAAGACAGGCATGGGATACATCCCTGACTTTTGAGATTGATGCTTCCAATTTGGTCCCCCTGGTTTGAGCAGGATGAGGATGCTGCAGGACTTGGGTGGTGAAAGTGCTCTTCTGCCATTTGCTCCTGGTCCTGCTCCTCCTGGACCTGGGGGCCGGGGACCTCGATTGACAGCATATTTTGTGTTTAAAATGTCTTCCCAGCCCCATCCTGGGGCTGAGCTCTGTGCCAGGGGTCTTCAGCTCTCTCCAGACATGCTTCAACCATGGCAAGAGCAGTACCTGCATTGCTGGGAGGTTTCAGCTTTATTGTGGGCTGTCCTGCTCCAGAAACAGGGGGGACAGGCCAGAACCCACCCAATGTCACTCACCTGACAGGCCAGCTGTCACTCCACTGTCCCCTGCCTTCCTACAAGGGGACCCACAGCATAGAATCCCAGCATTATTGTTGGAAGAGACCTCCAGCATCATCAAGTTCAACCTGTGCCTCATCCCCACCTTGTCACCCAGACCAGAGCACTGAGTGCCATGTCCAGGCATTGCTTGGACACCTCCAGGGACAGGAACTCCACCACCTCCCTGGGCAGTTCCAATGCCTGTTCATCCTTTCAATAAACAAATTCTTCCTGATATCCAACCTGAACCTCCCCTGTCTCACCTTGAGGCTGTTTCCTCCTGTCCTGTCCCTTGTTCCCTGACAGCAGAGCCCGACCACCCTGGCTGCCCCTCCTGTCAGGGAGCTGTGGAAAAAGGTCCCCGAGCCTCTTTTTCTCCAGGCTGAGCCCTCCAGCTCCCTCAGCCTCTCCTCATGTCTGACTCTCCAGACCCTTCCCCAGTTCTGCTGAAAGCAGAGCTCCATCCCTTGCCCAGCTGCTCCCAAAAATCTTATCCATCCCAACCATTTTGTCATTGGCATCCATCCACAAACCTCAGTCCACCTTTACTCAGGGCAGTCTCTCCCTCACCTGGGTTGAGATGTCTTCTGGGACCAGGCCAGTGGTGTCCCAGGGCACCTTAGCCCTGGCTGATGCCCCATCCTGACCCCCAGATCCCTACGTGAAGATCCACCTGCTGCAGAATGGCAAGAGGTTGAAGAAGAAGAAGACCACAGTCAAGAAGAAGACCCTGAACCCCTACTTCAATGAGTCCTTCAGCTTTGAGATCCCCTTTGAGCAGATACAGGTTTGTCTGATGGCTCCCCTGGGGTGGAAGATGTCCTAAAGCTGCCTGAACCCTTGTCTCAGTCTTCTCAGCAGCCTGAGCCATTCCTGCTGAGCTCCTGGTCTGGTCACCCAGGAGATTCTTCCAGTCCCATGTGGGGCCTGGGCTGATGCTGAGGGCAGCTGGTGAAGAGGCAGAGGTGGGACGCTGGGGAGTGCCCATAGGAGATGAACCCCCCGTCCAGATCACAGCTGAAATATGGCTTTCCTCTGCTCCTGATCCTACAGTGCTCACCCTAAGCATAACAGGGTGGTCCTGGGGACATTTTGGCCACTGCCTTCTGCCCCTCCATGTCCTATGCAAGTCCCTGCATGTGCCCCTTGCCCCTGCCCAGTAGCCACAGCTCTTGCCCAGCCCCACACCACACCTTGCTGACCTTTCCCAGGTGAAACAGCTCATGATGAGCTGGGCCCCCACTGGGCTCTGCACTTGGAGAAGGACATAGAGGAAGAAGAGAGGGGGCCCTGCACCATAATGGGCCACAGTGGGGCTCATCCTTGGGGGATCCCTGGGGCACCTTAGGGCTACGGAGCTGTCACGGCCACCGTGCCTTTCCACCCCTCTAAAAAAGGTTTCCTCCTTTAGAAAGTGCAAGTGGTCATCACAGTGCTGGACTACGACAAGCTGGGGAAGAATGAAGCCATCGGGAAGATCTTCACGGGCCTGAACTCCACGGGCACGGAGCTGCGGCACTGGTCCGACATGCTGGCCAACCCCCGGCGGCCCATCGCCCAGTGGCACTCCCTGAAGCCAGAGGAGGAAGTAGATGCAGCTCTCGGGAAAAACAAATAGGGCAGCTCTGCCGGCTGGCGCGGCACTGCGGACAGTTGACCCAGAGCTACTGATACCTCAGTTCTGCAACCTTCCTTTTGGTTTTTTGTTCTGTTTTAAGCTGAAATGCCCTTTGATGCCTCTGGAAGGGTATCCAGGCAGTCCCAATAGCTTCCAGGGGCAGAGGTTAAAGACATGGATGGTTCTTTCTGTTCTTCAGCATCGCTCCCTTCTGCTGCATGTCCCATTGCCTCTGCTCGCCATCCCTTCCCAGTGCAAAGCCATCGGCACACCTGGGACCTCCCCCAGCAGCTGTGTCACCAGCCTGCAGCAATGCTGCCACCGTCCTGCCCCTGGGATCATGTGGGGAACTGTGGAATGTTGCATGGAGGTGGTACTGGAGCCTGATGGTGTGAGATGACCAGACCCACTGTGCTTGGTTGGGGCATGACCAGCAGTGAGACAGAAAAATGGTGCAGAAGACCCTCTGAAAAGACCAAGGTGCCCTCCCCCAG